>LN483557.1:30459-163131 GCA_900002565.1 Culicoides sonorensis | reverse complement strand
CGTTTTTTGTTGTGTCTTTTTTTTTCGAATTTGGCCCTGGCTCGTTTTTCGGATTTGGCCCTGGCTCGTTTTTTGAATCAGGTCCTTGCTGGTTTCTCAAATCAGGCATCATCCCATGTTTTGAATTAGGTCTTGTCCCGTAATTCGTTAAAAAAACTTTCACAATTCCCTTTTTTCATCTCACATTGAACTAATCTCTCACAATCACACTATTTTAATGCCTCCAATTACAATTATTTCGGGTGTTACAATTCAAATAACATTTATTATTGTTGTTGTTGTTGTTGTTTTATTATCTCTCTCAAATTCATACTTCAACTGTAAACATAACAATATTTGTATTTTGAGTATGTTTTTCTGCTAATGTGGTGATAAAATGTGTCATTCTGTCAAATTAATGTTACACTAACACTAAAAAAAAAGAAACAAAATGCAAAAAAAAAACAAAACTTTTATATTTCCTACTTTTATTATTATTTTTATGATGATTATACTTGATTTTTCAGAAAAAGTGACCGAATTAAAATTTATTCTTAAAATAATTTTGTCTTGCAAAAAGGATTCACACATTTTTTGACATCTAATCAAGAGGAGAGACATGAAAAGTGACAACACAACATGATATAAAAATGAAGACACTTCATTCCATGTATCAACGTCGATCCTTCAAAAATGGTGTCAGTTTGTGTTTTTTGTTGTGTGATGATGATGAGACGATGAAAATGAAATGATAACACAAACAAAAGGAAAGTTTTTGTGATGAATCAAGTGGTTGTTCAGTGAAGCAAACACACATCACATCACTCAGTCAGTCGTCAGTGAAAGATATCATTTTAAATTTATGCGTGTGCGTTTCAAACAAAAAAAAAATATTTTATGATATTTTATTTTACATCCTGTGTGTGATTTGTGTGATGACTAGAAATAGAAAATGTTTTGTCATGATTCTCATGAGATATTGAAATACAAAAAAATTTTCTTAAAATAAGTGCTTTTGAAGACGATTAAAAGATGAAATGTGAACACATTACAAGTGAATGATAATTCTTTATGTTTATTCATTCATTTGAGTGCTTACTTCAATTTAATTTTGATTTTTAATGTAAATTACAGCCAAGTTGCTTTGAACTTTGAAAAGAAGAAAAGATAATTTGATTATATCGCTTTTTTATGCTCGTGAGAACTCTTAAAGTAATTAAATGAAAATGATTTCTGGGATAAGGGAATTACTTTAATGATATTGATAAGAATTTTGTGATGGAAACGCCTGGTCTTTTGTGAAATTTTCCCGATTTCAAGCTTTCTTTAAAAATGAAAACGCCTGGTCTTTCGTGAAATTTTCCCGATTTCAAGCTTTCTTTAAAAATGGAAACGCCTGGTCTTTTGTGAAATTTTCCCGATTTCAAGCTTTCTTTAAAAATGGAAACGCCTGGTCTTTTGTAAAATATTCCCGATTTCAAGTTTTCTTTTAAAGTGCAAACGCCTGGTCTTTTGTGAAATTTTTCCAATTCCAATTTTTTTTTTTAAATTAAAACGCCTGGTCTTTTGTAAATTTTTCCAATTCCAAATTTTTTTTTTAAATTAAAACGCCTGGTCTTTAGTAAATTTTTCCAATTCCAATTTTTCATTTAAAGTGAAAACGCCTGGTCTTTTGTGAAATTTTTTCCAATTTTATTTTTAAAAAATTTCGTAATGGAAACGCCTGGTCTTTAGTAAATTTTTCCAATTTCAAATTTCCCTTTAAAATGAAAACGCCTGGTATTTTGTAATTTTTCTGTTAAATTTCTAACTTTTTACATAAAAAACTGTAACATGCTCATAATTAAAACATCACAATGAAAAAAAATAAAATCAAATGAAAAACTTTTAATGAATAAAAAAGGGAAACACACATTGAAAATAATGAAGTTAAAATGTGTGTTTAAATACACGTCATTTATCATAATGAAAAGTAATTCTATTTTTACACACACACACACACTCACATACATAAAATCCTCATTTAAAAGCTTAAAACCCATAGATAAACGATACATATTTATAAATAAATGTCAGAAGTTGAATGAAAAGGAATAAATAAAATTAGAAATGCTTTTACTTTAATTACATACTTTGTGTGTGTGTGTGTGTGTTATTTTTATATAAAATTTAATAGAATTTGATCGCATGCATAAAATTTAGCACTTCATATTTCATTTTGTATTTGCATATGGCATACATGAAATATGAGCAGATTGTGTGTGTTTGATGTATGGTTTTGATAAAGTAATGATGAAGTAAATGAATTTTGTGGTTAAAATGAGGGTTTTCCTACAAAAGAAAAAAAAAACATGAAAAGTAAATGAATTTTAAAGGGGTGATCAATGGAAATGGAAGAAACAAAAAATTTGATTTGCCCTTAAAAGGGAAAAAGGGCAATTTTAAGGGGCAAAAAGGGCAAAGCTTTCATATCAAAGACTTTTCAAGCCCATTTCACTCATTTTAACAGCCCTCGGTTCACAAATCGTATGACGAAAGAAAATTAAATTCAATATTAAAATCTTATCATATTCATGTCAGATCATCAAACAAACACAAAAAATTACATTGATGATGAAATTAATCACTTCATACCAAATTTCATGTTGAGTTAACACTCAAATTATGAATCCAAGCCCACTTTTTCCGTTTTTTTGAAGGCACACGCGAGCATTTCATTTCAATGTTGAACAAAAATAGACAACTTGATTAATTTTTTGATGTAACCGGAAGCAAATCAATGTTTACTTTAATAAAAAATTGAAAAAAGTGATGATTATCCGTTGATTTAAAGGTAAAAAATTTGCCCTTGAATCAACGCATTTTCACATGAATTATCTTCATCGTAAAAATTCAAAGCTCATCCATATGTTAAAATAAAAATAACACTGAACTGAATAACTAAATTCATCATTTATCTATAAAAGTCATGTATTATTTTTGTTTCTCTTCGTGTGTGTGTGTTTTTTTTCCATAGAATTCAAATAAATTACCATCATTTAGATATAAGGTCACGAATTTCTCACATACTTCTTCAAATGAAAACAGACACACAACCAAATGTGAATTCCCATTCATTTATATTCAGTTAAAGCGATAAGAATAATATTGAATAATGTCTATTAGACTGATTTTCAATAAGGAATTCAACTGAAATTGTACTCAAGGCAATCAGCATGTGGGTGTTTTATTATACTTACACTAAATATTGAGTCAACTTTCTCTCTAATTTTATCATCGGCACTCGGAATATTTGGCTCATGTGATTTTTTGTCGGATCCACCACCATCAGATGATTCTGATGGTCCTTTGCCCATTAATTCAAAAATTGCTGTCACTATATCAGTCATTTCTTCTCTCGTTATTCGACCATCACCGTTTATGTCGTACAGTGAAAATGTCCACAAAAGTTTTTCTTCTAATGTGCCACGTGATAAAATTGATAAGCCTTGTATGAAGTTCTGTGTGATAGGAAATGAAAAATTGATTAAATTGATTTATTTTGTCTTCTAATAAAAGTAGTAAAATAAGGGGAAATTGGCCTTAAATGGAAATTATGAGCGCATCTTGATCAAAACGTGTTCAAAAACTTCAAAAACGTTTCAAAAATTTTTCAAAAAGTTCGAAAACGTTACAAAAACGTTTCGAAAAGTTCAAAAACGTTTCAAAAATGTTTCTAAAAGTTCAAAAACGTTTCAAAAATATTTCACAAAGTTCGAAAACGTTTCAAAAATGTTTCGAAAAGCTCAAAAACGTTCAAAAATGTTTCAAACATGTTTCAGAAATGTTTCGTAAAGTTCAAAAACGTTTCAAAAATGTTTCGAAAAGTTCGAAAACGTTTCAAAAATTTTTCACAAAGTTCGAAAACGTTTCAAAAATGTTTCGAAAAGTTCAAAAACGTTCAAACATGTTTCAGAAATGTTTCGAAAAATTCAAAAACGTTTCAGAAATGTTTCAAAAATGTTTCAGAAATGTTTCAAAAACGTTTCAAAAAGTTCCAAAAAGTTCATAAACGTTTCAGAAATGTTTCGAAAAGTTCAAAAACGTTTCAAAAATGTTTCTAAAAGTTCAAAAACGTTTCAAAAATATTTCACAAAGTTCGAAAACGTTTCAAAAATGTTTCGAAAAGCTCAAAAACGTTCAAAAATATTTCAAACATGTTTCAGAAATGTTTCGTAAAGTTCAAAAACGTTTCAGAAATGTTTCAAAAACGTTTCAAAAATGTTTCGAAAAGCTTAAAAACGTTCAAAAATATTTCAAACATGTTTCAAAAATGTTTCGAAAAGTTCGAAAACGTTTCAAAAATGTTTCGAAAAGTTCGAAAACGTTTCAAAAATTTTTCACAAAGTTCGAAAACGTTTCAAAAATGTTTCGAAAAGTTCAAAAACGTTCAAACATGTTTCAGAAATGTTTCGAAAAATTTAAAAACGTTTCAGAAATGTTTCAAAAATGTTTCAGAAATGTTTCAAAAACGTTTCAAAAAGTTCCAAAAAGTTCATAAACGTTTCAGAAATGTTTCGAAAAGTTCAAAAACGTTTCAAAAATGTTTCTAAAAGTTCAAAAACGTTTCAAAAATATTTCACAAAGTTCGAAAACGTTTCAAAAATGTTTCGAAAAGCTCAAAAACGTTTCAAAAATTTTTCACAAAGTTCGAAAACGTTTCAAAAATGTTTCGAAAAGTTCAAAAACGTTCAAACATGTTTCAGAAATGTTTCGAAAAGTTCGAAAACGTTTCGAAAATGTTCCAAAAAGTTTGAAAATGTATCGAAATTATTCGAAATAAATTGAAAATCCCTAAAATTTTTAAAAAAGTTTTAAGGGCGGACTCTTAACAGTCTGTCAAATCGCATTTTTTCTAAAAATATCTTCCGATGATAAAAATAATAAAAATTTCGTTAAATGACGTTTAACTTACCTCAAAACTAACATTCCCCGTGTGATCTTTATCGAATGTATTGAAAACGTAGTGAGCGTACAGTCCTGGATTTGCTACCAATTGAAGTGATGACACACAAAAAATATAGAAAAACAAAAATAAATAAGTTAATTTATATCCCAAAATACAATTTTTTTCATATAAATGCCATCATGATTGAATTTTTTATTTGATTTCGATTTCAGTTTCAATTCAAATTCAATCACAAATGACACAAAAAATGTTCTACTGACTTCTAAAAATAATTTAATGATGAAATAGGAAGGAAAAACTTAAAATTGAATCAAAAAAAAGTATTGTGGTGAAAAACTGTTTTTTTCTGATTCTTTTAATGTCCTGTTACTGTTTCATGCTTTTTTATTAATGATAAATTTTAATGAGAATTAAATTATAAAAGTATCAAAGAGCAATAAAATAAGACCAAGCATTAAAATGAAAAAAAAAATATACACAAAGTATGTGAAGAAAAACAAATGAAAAGTTTTCTAGGGAAAAAGTTTAAAGCAACACAATAAATAATTCATTTGAAAATATTTTATATGGGTTTTAAATACTTTTATGGAAAAAATAAATAAATAATTTATTAATTTATGGAAAGTAAGAAAAAAGAATTCTTAGAAGAGCAAAAATTTTAAAAGTTTTCTAAGACCAAGTTTGATGTTTACAAGGGTCAAGGAAATGAAAGTAAATATTTAAGGTTAAGGAAAATTTGTGCAAAAAAGTGAGAAATTTGTGTTTTGAATATCATTAAAATTATTAAAAAATCATGAAAATTATGAAAAGGAATTTTTTTTTAAAAAAATATTCCATGCAGGTTATTTTTAAAGTTTTTATGAAAAAAAGTCAACCTAATTAAAAAATTCTCATTACCCTACTTAAATTTAAATGCAAATAAAGGTTTTCAAACTCAAGCAAAATTGGAAATGAAAAAATTTTTCTGTACAAATTTATACTTTTTAAATGAAAATCATGATACACTTTTTCCTTATAATTTTTTTTTTTGAAAATTTGTCGAAAAACTGAAAATTTTCTTTAAGTAGTTTCAAATATTTCAGAAAAGTTTCGAAAAAATAAAAATTGTCGAAGAAATTCTTCAAAAAACTTGAAAATGTTTGAAAAACGTTTCGAAAATCTGAAAAATGTTTTAAAAACTCTTCGAAAAATTGAAAATTTTTATAAAAACTCTTCGAAAAATGTTTTAAAAACTCTTCAAAATATTGAAAATGTTTTAAAAACTCTTCGAAAATTTGAAAAAAAGGTTTAAAAACTCTTGGAAAAATTGAAAAATGTTTTAAAAACTCTTCGAAAAATTGAAAAATGTTTTGAAAACTCTTCGAAAAATTGAAAAATGTTTTAAAAACTCTTCGAAAAATTAAAAAATGTTTTAAAAATTCTTCGAAAAATTGAAAAATGTTTTAAAAACTCTTCGAAAAATTAAAAAATGTTTTAAAAATTCTTCGAAAAATTGAAAAATGTTTTAAAAATTCTTCGAAAAATTGAAAAATGTTTTGAAAACTCTTCGAAAAATTGAAAAATGTTTTAAAAACTCTTCGAAAACCTGAAAAAAGGTTTAAAAACTCTTCGAAAAATTCAAAATATTTTAAAAACTCTTAGAAAAACTGAAAATGTTTTAAAAACTCTTCGAAAAATTGAAAAAAGGTTTAAAAACTCTTCGAAAAATTGAAAATATTTTAAAAACTCTTCGAAAAACTGAAAAGTTTTAAAAACTCTTCGAAAAATTGAAAATATTTTAAAAACTCTTCGAAAAATTGATAAAAGGTTTAAAAACTCATCGAAAAACTGAAAATGTTTAAAAATAATTTAAAAACACTGAAAATGTCTGAAAATCGTTTCGAAAAATTGAAAAATGTTTTGAAAACACTTCGAAATATAGAAAAAGGTTTAAAAACTCTTGAAAATTGAAACATTTCGTTTCGAAAAAACTGTAAATATTGTGAAGCTTTAATTTTAACATCAATTTCATCGTAACTCAACTTTTTTCTTCTTATTCGTTTCTGCATAACATGAACTTCCTTTTAACACATTTTTAAATATTTTTTATTTAAACAGATCCTCATCACAAAATTTTCCCATATTTTTCCTGTAATTTTTCACCTTGCTCACATATTTCACTTGCACACACAAATTTTTATGATTAATATGATTTTCAACCTTAGTTACAGCAGCTTTATGTCATGTTTAACGTGGTGTAACTATAAATAAGCGGATCCTTTATCATTCTATTTTTGTATTGTTTTGACTTTTCATTTAAAGGCAAAAAACACATCTGGCGAGTTTTAAGACATTTAACATGAGAAAACCCCAGACATGATATTTTTCATTGTGATTTTGTGTCAATTTTGTGTTGTGATTTGTTTGTTTCATGTCAAAA
This sequence comes from Culicoides sonorensis, assembly GCA_900002565.1. NCBI lineage: Eukaryota > Metazoa > Arthropoda > Insecta > Diptera > Ceratopogonidae > Culicoides > Culicoides sonorensis. Next base: position 155,785 of record LN483557.1, on the reverse strand, counting down.
AAAGTTCACCCTTGAAATGTGACCGAATTCCATTGCAAAGGAACTTTAAAGTGAATTTTTTGATATGAAATGATATGAAATTTTATGACAAGTGACAAATAAAAGACAATATTTTAAAGTCTGCAAGATTTCATATGAAATTTCTCACTTCATCGTCATTTAAATGAAGATGAAAAAGAAAAATATTTTGATTTTAGAGTAAATATTTTCCTTGCCATGCTCATATTTTTCCTGGTGTTGTTTTTTTCATTTTCCTTCAAAAAAAATAAAATAAAATGAAATGAAATGATAATAAAAATTTTACACATATTTATTATGATGTTAGTATAAGTGTCATAATAAGATATGAGAGTTCGCATAAGGATTTGGCGAAGTGAATTCAACAAAATGTTAGTGTAAAAAAAACAAAAAAAAATCGCTCTACGAGTCGTACTCTCATAATTTATACATATGTTATGCAAATAAATGTTGACATGGGTTTCAGTGAGTAAATATTTTTTTATCTTATTATTTCAAATTTCAGGGTGGTTTTTGTGTTTTTTTGAATGTATTTTTTGACAAGAATTAAAAAGAACAATGAAAATAAAACTGATTTTAACGTCAAAAAATGGGAATTTTATTTACAAATAACCAGGCGTTTTCATTATGGAAATTCAATTTCTTATAATTTTATCATGGGAATTTATGATTTCAGATAAATTTAACAGATTAAAGTCAAGGTTTGAAATTATTGCCTTATTTTAAGCAAAATTGAAAAAAAAATTGTAAAATACCAGGCGTTTCCATTAAGAAAATTTCAGTTACTTTTAAAATTTGCTTCCAAGACAACAGAAATTTTAACAGTAGCTTGAATTTTTAGAAAATTGAAAAAAACGTAAGAAACCAGGCGTTTCCATTATAATACGATTTTAATTTAAAAATAACCAGTCGTCTCCACTTTTCTTTTTTCCTCTTTTTATATGTGAAATTTCAATTCAATTTTTCCTTTTTTTACTATGAAATTTTTGTCTGTTTCAATGAAATCAAAAATGAATTGAAATTTCTTAATTAAAATCCTTCAAAATGAGATAAAAAGAGAAATTTGCTGTAAGAATGAGGGTTCTGACCACACAATACCAAACCAGACAGACCCTTTTTTCAAATAAATTAAAATCTCTTTAATAAATTAATGCTTGGTATTGTTCTTGTTTGGTGAAGTGGTGAACCAATTGACCATTATCTTCATATGTGTGATGTGTGTAGATGAATTTGAAATGAAACAATAGACATGTCAAAAAATTGAAATTTTTCAGGAGCGTGATTGGTTTAGAGGTAACTTTTTAAAATTTTGTAGCATTTAGAGTCAATGTGACATCATTTCAATGAATTTTGAGCTTCGTGGACTGTCCTTAACGGGTGTGGTGAGTTCCTGTAAACGTTTTGTCAGTTTCAGTGACATTTAATCAACGCCATCTATTGGTCGAAATTCAAAAAACGTCAAAAAATCGTTAAATTTTCATTGAAACCGTTTTTAAATGACATCAAAGCAGTTTCATCTCAAAATCCTTGAAATTTGGTGGCGTTTCTCTGTTTCAATGAAATTTCATTGTAGATCTCCATTCAAAGGAGCTTCCTTTTATTTTAATTTTACAACTCAAATACAACAAAAACCCATACATCATCCAGCACATTAACTTTGAATATAAATTTATTTATGGCCATCATACTCCTTCTTTATTTTAACTTTGTTTTTTTTTTATTTTAAGATTCCTTTCAAATTAATTTCAAACAATGGCCAATCATGTTAAATTTCCTTTTTAAAGTTTTCTTGTATTGTCTCTCAGTTTTCTTATGAGTCGCTTTCATTTAAGTCAAAGCCCACATGTTAAATAGTCGTATAAGCAAATATGTCTTTAATGAGATGTTTTTTCTCTCCTTTTTGTATCTTTTCTTTGTATTTATATTCATTTCATATAACAGATAAATAAATAATGAAAAGGAGCATGGATGACATTCATTTAAAGTAATAAAACAACTATTATCATCATCATCATCATCAAGCCAATTTCTTTATTTTTATTCATTTGAAGTTAAAATGAGGCATATTGCCAAGTTTTTTGATTCTTCAAGTGTTAGGCAGGAACATTCAATGTCAAGTCAATGTCTCGATGTCCAAAGAAAATCTGAAGACAGTTTTCAAAGAAATTTCGTTACAATTTGGTTGAAATTCTTTTTTCGGGTCACGATGGACCATGTATGACCAAAATACATCATTTTAAGAAGTTTTTTCATTTTCATTGCAATTCAATGCCCCTGCCTAATGAATTCACATTGAAAACCTTTTATGGAAAAGTAATGTGTATAAAATGATGGCAATTATTACAGAATATGATACTAGTTAAGTTTTTTTCCATATCATCCTTTATTTTATTTTATTCATGTTTTTCTAGCATTCTAATGTGAGAGAGACTAAAAAATCATAATGGAAATAACTTTTGACAAGTATTTTTCTTCGTCTCATTCTTTTAATGTGTGTGATGTAAAAAGGATTTTTCTTTTCATTTTAATCAGATTACAATTTTATTGATTTCCCCCTTTTTTCTTTGATTCTCTTTTGACATTTAACATCCTCTGAAAAAATTAAATGGAAGTGGATGACTTTTGATTTCCATTTAACCATTTAACTTATATTTTTTTTTATTTTCATCTTCAAAAACAATGCAATACAAAAATTTGTGTCAAAAAGCCACTTAAACGAGAATCTGTTGAAGCTTCCTGTTGAAATTAAAATTCAAGTTTCGTACAACTTTTTTTTTCATTTCAATGAAAAGTTTTCAGTGAAACTTGTAGAAAAACTTTGAACAACATTTTTTTTTTCAAAATAATTTAAAAATATTTTTTGGCAAACAAAACGTCACTTATAAATAATTTCAAACAACAACTTACATGTGTTGCATTTGTTTGAGTTCTTTCGTTATGAAATTTTTTTTGTTATTTTATTATATTTATTTTTTTTAAAGAAAAATGTTGAAATGAAAAATAGAAAAAGTTTTAGGCTTTAAATGTGTGGTTAAAAAATTCTTCTAGTGTTAAAACTTTTGTTTTTTTCTTTTCTTTTCATTGTTATTATTATTCAATTGTTGTTCCTACTTTTTTTTTTTTAAAAAAAGAGCTTTACTTGAATTTGAATGCAAATCTTCTACTCAAAGAACAAAACAAAACACAAAAAAAAAGTTTTGTAAAAGAAATTTCATAAATGAATTGTTGTGAGTTCTTGTAAATTTTTACTTGAATCCTTGAATAAAAGAAAATTTTAAAATTAGAATAATTTGATTACTGTTTTTTTTTTTTTTGAAAAAGTTTCTATTCCTTTCATAAATTAGTCAAATTTGCATGTAAATTTTTTTTACATACATTTTCATTTGAATTGATACCATAAATTTAAATTAAGATGAAATTTTAACGGATAAATTTAAATTTTCCTTGAAAAAAGCGACATCTATCGATTTAAACTTAAAATTCAATGTCATTACATTTTTTTTAATGTAACCATAGGCAATTTGCATAGACTGTGAAGAGCGCTCCACCCAAATTAACGGTTAAAATTTGAAGTAAATTTTTTTTTATTAAAATTTTTTAAGGGCAATCACCTGAAATCACAAAATGACTGCAATTTTACTTTAAAACTATATTTTTATGTTTAATTTCATGTAAATTTTTTATCTTTATCCATGAAATTCAATTAAATTGGATTGTTCACTGAAATCACAAGAACAATTAAAACTAATAATTAGTGTAATTAAGTCACAATGGAAATGAATGTTATCTTAGTAATTAAAATACAAAGTAGAAGAAAATGAATTGAAGGAGAAAACAAAGAACGAAAATTTTTATTAGACTGGAGATAAAATACCTTAATTACGATGAAAGGTATGTGATATGAGATAATGACAGTGATTACTTTACTTAAAAAAGGAAAAAAAAGTATGAAATTAATTTCAATTCATTTTTTTTGTATCTGGATTGAATTTCAAGCTAAAATTAGATTCCTTTGAGTATTTCGTGCTAAATTTAGTACATTTTGATTATTTTTCTGTGCAATGTTCTACTTTCAATTTCCTTTTACTCATATTTAGCTATCAGGTCCTTCAATACCAAGCAATTACTGTAAGCCGCATTTAAAATACTCATATAGTGATTCAATGAAAGAAAGTGAATTTTCGCTGAACTAAATCCCAGTTGAATGGTATCACAATTCATAGCTCCCAGGATGAGTTTTCTGTCTTGTGGTTTCAAATCATACCATGGCACGTCATACAAAGCATCTGCAACGTCAGAAAATTTATCCAAAATCTTTTCATTTACATAACAAATTGCGAATAGAAGGAGAGCTGTCCATGTAACTCCAAGTGCATAAAAATATTGTTGATGGATCACGAGGACGACAAGTCCGAAGATGAAGAGACCTCCGTAACTCGTGAATTGGAGAAATAGAAAAAATCCTGATAGCATGTTGCCGAATTGAGTTGTTATTGCACTGGCATCTGAAACCATGTCGACGATTATTTTGATCCAGTCCTTCAATGTGAGATCAGGCTCATCATGTTCATTTTCAAGATCGATTGTTTCCAAAAATTCTTCGTCATCTTCACTTTCCTTAGATGACCTTTCAATGTGGTTTCCCATCAATTCAACGACATCTGTAGCGATATCCAAATATGTCATGATATGCAACACAATATAGAAAAAAATGCCGAAGAAAAGAGATGCATAAGTGGCCACATCCATTCCAATCTTAAAAATACAAAACATCGTCATACTGTAACAGACCAAGGTGTTTTGTTCCTTGCATGGCAAATATAAGGGTACTGGTATGCTATATTTCGGTGCAATATCATTTGGTGCAAATGATATTGATCCAGATGCAAATATTCGCATACTATATTGATGTTTCAATGCAATATTTTGTCACGACATCCATCGAAATTACGTTGAGCATCCTTTAATTAAGTTAATGAGTCCCTTTAACTCTTTCATTTCAGCAATTCATTGTAATGAAATATCAAGTAATTCGGGGCTGTGAGAGTTAAAAAATTCTCGAATTATGTATCGATTTAATTGAAATTTATTACTGACGTGGATTTTTTATTTTGCTTAGTATCAGAAAAATGTATAAAATTGAATCACATCCATTGAAATTCATCAGTTGAATTCAAATTTTTGAAAAGACAAGTCAAAAAAATGATCTTTAAAAAGAAGAAAAAAATTGAACAATCTCCTTCTGAAACAAATTTCATCAAATTCAAGAAATTAGCACGTCAAATAGATTTCATCGCTGGCACATTTATTTTCTTCGATCCCAACTCCGTCAAAACCTGGAAAGAGAAATTATTTGGTCTTACATTACCTACTTTCATAATTCTCGGAACAACACTTTTCATCACTTCACTATTCGTCTCAAACTTCAGTCTCGACACTTGGATATTGGCTGGCTCTACATTGCTCATTATTTCTGTGTTGTATTACGTTACATCGGCATTTCTTCAAAGTAAGGACCAAGTTTTGAAGATTTTCCGATGGTGTGAAATGATGGATCAGGAAACGGTGACTTTTCATCCAATTGTTCAGGACATGGCAAAATTTCGTGTCAAGCAATGTCAAGCCCAGTCGATTAAGGTGATAAGTTGGATGCGAATTGCATTGTACGCTGATGCATTTATAGCTGTCACTGGAATGGCAATTATTGGAATATTTTTTCCAGATGTCTTTTTCCCGAAATACAGTATGCCGATACCTCTTAATTTGCCTTGTGATATTCATAACAGTTTGTTGTGTTATTACATTACGATGGTGTGTCATTTTAAGCTTGGAATGGATGTGGCTACGTTTGGAGCTCTCTTTTTCTGTATTTTTTTCTATACTGTTTTACATATCATGACATATTTGGATATCATCAAGGACGTTGTAGGATTGTTGGGTAACGAGATTCAGAGATTATCTATTTTAAAGGCAACTAGAGATAAGAAGTCGATTGGCATACAAAATGGTGTCCATGCTGAGATCTTAGAAGAAATTGACATTGCAAATCATCACGATGAATCTGAACTCACATTGAAGGACTGGATCAAAATCATCGTTGATATGGTTTCAGATGTCAGTGCAATAACAACCCAATTCGGCAACATGCTATCTGGATTTTTCCTTTTTCTTCAATTCACGAGCTATGGATGTCTCTTCATCTTCGGACTTGTCGTCCTCGTGATCCATAAACAGTATTTCTTTGCTATTGGAGTTACATGGACGGCGCTCCTTCTGTTCGCAATTTGCTATGTAAATGAAAAGATTTTGGATAAGTTTTCTGGGGTTGCAGATGCTTTGTACGGAGTGCCATGGTATGATTTGACACCACAGGAAAGAAAACTCATTCTGGGAGCTATGAATTGTGATACCATTCAACAAGGATTTAGTTCGGCTAAAATTCATTTACTGTCACTTAATCACTATTTGGGTATCTTGAAGGCAGCTTACAGTAATTGCTTGGTATTAAAGGACTTGATAGCCAAATATACATAGATTTATGTTAACAATATAATGATATTCATCAATTTCACATTTTAACTCACAGAGCACTTGGAGGATGGTTTAAATATAAGTGAACTGAAATTTAATAGTTTTCGTAATGGAATAATAGGAAAATGGATTTTAATTTACTTAATAAACAGCACAGAGCACAGAAGCACTCAAAAAGAGCATTTTTATTTCCGAAAAGTATGCAATACATTCAGCATCATTAATTTTGAACAGTAAATTACACTGAAATTGAATGTTTCATAGAAAATCGACTTAATTGAAGATTAAATTATAAAATTTCATAATGGAAGGCATTTAAAATCCAATTTTAAAGAATTTGTCCAATTAAATTGAGTTCATTGCATACTTTTTGGAGTTTATTCGAAATTTTTTTTGGTTTAACTGAAAATTGCAATAAAAAATTATATTTAAATGCAAAAAATAACAGAAAAAGCCTAATTTGACTTCGTGACATTTCAATTAAGGCCAAATTACGTCTGCATTGTGCTCTTTAAGCACCTAGATTAAAATAACACTAATGACGTTAATTATAAAAAACCCTTTTTTTGTGTGCAATTTTTAAAAAAATTTTGTACAAGAAAAAAAGATTTAAAAATATTCCACCACATTTTGTGTCATTTTCCCTGTCATCACAACACACACACACACCTTTAAACGCTAAACCATGTAAGGTAAGTTTGTACTGCACTGTTTATTTACATTATTCGTGAAAATTAAATATTTTTTCTGTATATTACAAGAAAAGTGTATCAAAAGATAAAGTTGTATCGTATTCCAAGTAAAGCACAAAAAAAAAATGAATAGAGAAACTTTTTTTTGTGTGCTTTTGGTTTATTTTTACCTTTTTATGTTGTAAAATGCACACAAAATATTAAATTATTGTCGGTGATGAAGTAAAAGTTTTTCCTTACACAAATTATGTGGTACCTTTTGCACTTTGTAAACATAATTAATGAGCAAAAAAAATTGCCGAAGAAAAAAACTGAACAACGAACATTGGGATAAGATCTAGGGAGGAATTAAGTTAATTTTTGTGTGTGTCTGTGAAATTTAAAACGTTTGACATGCAAATTTTGAATTTAAAGAGAGCAAAAAAACTGTTAACATTAAATTCAATCGATCAACTAAATTTTTCTTATCAAGTTTTTATAATATCCGAAAACTATGCAATACATTTATCATCATAACTGTTAATCATTAAATTCTAATTAAATTAAGACTATTTGAAAGTAAAATCGATTTAATTGAAGGTCGAGACACATATTTCATGATAAGACGAAACTAAAATCCAAATTTAACAATATTTTCAATTTAAATTGAATACATTGCATACTTTTCGGAGTTAGAATAAATTTTTCTAATAATGTAAGAGGACAAGTGAATTTTTGACTTCAAATAAAAATAATAAAGAAACATCATAAATTTCACTGTTTTATGATTTTTTACTCTCTTTGCCTCTCTCATTTTTTTTTGAACATAATTTAACATAAAAGCTGCTTTTTGTCTTGTATTTTTACGAGTTTGTCCATATATTGAGATAGGCTCTGTTTCAATTGTGATAAAATTTGTGTGTCGCCTACTTTAGGTATGTGAATGGAAAAATGTCACAAAAACTGTCATAAAGATATCAAAAAATGTTTTGTTCCTCTCCTTATTACTAATATTATTATTATTATTTTTCCTGACTTTTATTTGCATTTCCATAGATTTTCACAAGTGATATTAAATTTTTGTTCCAAGTGTGTGTGTGTGTGTGGGAGATGAAGTTAAAAAGAAAATAGGACTTTTGTGCCTTATTTATTTTTATGACAATCGTTTTTGTTGTTTCGTATGGTATCGCATCATATTTTATTCTTGTTAAGTTATTTTTAGAGTTTAAATTTTCATTTTCTCAATGTTTTTTTACTGTTTTACTTTAATAATGATGATAATAATAATCATAAAATAATGGAACATAATTTTGAGTAGTAAAAAATTTATATAAAAGTTTTTTTTTTCTCTTAAAGTTTGAAAGTTTGAATTGGGCACAGTGAATTTTATTATGTGAAATTTTTATTATATTAAAATGTCTTAACAACATTGAACGGTGATTCGACATTAAAACGATAGTTGCTGATGAAAAGAGACTAAAAAAAATTAACGTCAACTTTAATTGAAGTTGATTTAGAGAATGAAAATTCATCGAAAATTCATCGAAAAAAAGCCAAATAGCTTGGAAATAAAATGAAACTTTTAAATGAAGTGTGTTCAAAGTCCTTATCTCATAATTTTTTATGATCCTGATACTTTAATTTTTTTTATGGGATTTTATGTGGGAATTACCGTTGTTTTTGCTACATTTACGATTTTAAATGAAAAACACATAAATTTTCATAGAACACGTTTTAACTGAAGAAATATGCAAATTTTTTGTAGAGTATGGTTTTATCTTTTTATGACTCGATTCACACTGAAAGGAATTTTAATGGAAATATTTGCTTGGATTACAGAAAAATTGGAACTCACCGAAAAATTGGTACTCAGTTAAAAATTCGAGCTCAGTCTGAAATTGGAACTCACATGAAAATTTGTACTCAGTTAAAAAATTGGAGCTCAGTCTTAAATTGGGACTCACATAAAAATTGGTACTCAGATAAAAATATGAATTCAGTTTGAAATTGGAACTCACATGAATTTTGGTACTCAGTTAAAAATTGGGACTCAGTTAAAAATTTGGACTCAGTCTGAAACTAGTAAAAATTGGTACTCAGATAAAAATTTGAGCTCAGTCTGAAATTGGAACTCACATAAAAATTGGTACTCAGTTAAAAATTTGAATTCAGTTTTAAATTGGAACTCACATAAAAATTGGTACTCAGTTAAAAATTTGAGCTTAGTCTAAAATTGGTACTCAATCAAGTTACCAGCAGCAATTCAACTGTTATTTTCCTCTAACTGTGCATTTTATAACAAGAATATAAAATTTTTGACTTGACTGGCTCCTTTTTGTAACATTTTCGCTCAGCAAACATTAACTCACATTAAAAATTAAGTCATCTCATAATAAAATGAAAACATAACCTAGTTCAAGGGTTTTGGCATTGTATCGTTTCATTTAAAGAGTTTCAGCAGAACATACGATTAATTTCATTGAAATTAAAAGTTAATGCTATGCAGATACTTTTACAAGGAGAAAAATTGAGTTACTTCACTACATTTTCTAACGGCAACTTTAAACGAAAAATTGCGGATATTTTAATCCAGTTTTGATTGTAGTTTCAATCCAATTCATTGTAAATTCCTGTTAAATTCTAATTTTAACACATATTTAAATGAAAATGAGTCACATTTAAAATGGAACACTCATAACACAATGAAAATAAAAACAAGAAAATGATAAAAGGGGAGGGTTAAATGTAAATAAAAATGACATTAATCTAAAAAAAAACAATATAAAAATGGTTAGTAGCATTAGTGACATGGTGATTATCTATACTGTACCGGACCAACCTCCAGTCGGGAAAAATTGTGAATAGATATGCTTAAATTTCTCTTCTCGCACAATGCCTGATGGACATTCGGCTTTGAATCCCCGGTAAATGTGCTTGATTTCCTCATCTGTGAATCGTGTTGTCGTACGTAAGGCTTTCAAGGAATCCGGTCGGTATCTGGGTGGTGCTTCTAATTCCTCTAGTTCAGTATCTGCAAGAAATTGATTGAAATGAGTATGGAGAGAAAAAAAATTTGAATTAAAATTTAATTTAATTTGAAATTTCAAAGAAATGTTTAATGAGGGAAGGGGAGTTACATTGAGATATACAAAAAAAATAGCATCTAAATAACATTTAAAAGCATCTTAATGATAAATTTTACATTAATTTAGAGTCACCTCAGCAACCTTAAATTTAATTGTTGTATTTTTGATGTCAATTTCAATTAAATTTCGCATTTCAATTCATTTTGAACAATTTTTACCTTAAATTCATAGTTTTTTTGCAATTTATTTTCAATTCTTTTTACTGTAAATCAAAATTTTTCGTTATGACTGAAGCTCAAATCATAACTTTCGATGAAGAGCCTCGACTAAGATTTCATTTCATCAGTACAGAAACTCAATTAGGTAATTTTTCAATTTCACTCCATTTTAAATGTAAATTAACATTAAAATTTTCATTTCAGACGGAATTCTCTTAGAGCACTGGCTGAATATCGTCGAACGAATCCCAAATGCAAGTAATTTCTCTTCACTGAAATATCTCTTATATGAATTGATTGACCTTCAACTGTCACATGGCATTGCAATTCCACCATTCAATCAAATTCCTTGCATTTCACATGAGACTCAATTACCGGTCGATCCTGGTTTTCAATTGAATTATGATGAAGTTTACAAGATGATACATGACGAGAAATTAACACGATTGAGGGTGATATGTGAAAAAATTTTCAAGGTCACATTGGATGAAGAGAAAACTGTTGGAGTTTTCATTGGAGATCGTGAAGAGCATATCATGGTGACGTATTTCCCTGAAAATGTGACATATGATGAAATGGAAGTCAAAAAAGCCATTGAGCAGAGTGTATCAGCGGCGTTGAGGGACATCATGCAAAAATTCCCCATTAAAACATATGTCAAAGATCGACCTGGAGATGTTTTGGTCGGAAATTTCACTGTCACTACTCAAATTGACACTTTACTCATTGAAAATTGGTTGAATAAAGTCGAGGACGATACAGTGATGGACGCTTCATACAAAAATTCATTGATAAATTTACTTCAAATTCAAAGAAGTCACAACATCGTGGTTGCACCTTTCAATGTCCTTCCAATGAAAGATGGAAATGGGAAATTGCCTTCAATTAAAATTGAAGGCCTTACAAATGATGAGATACTTCAAAGGATTTACATGGAAAAAATTGACCGGTTACGGATCATATCTGAAAAGTACTTCAAGGATTTTGTGTTTAAGACGAGAAGGAAAGCCGGACTTTTGTGAGTGACCTTATTTCTTTAATTGATATAAAATTCATTCAAATTTCCCTCAGAACAATCGATTTTGATACTAAGGTAACCCATATGATCGTCCCTGACGGCTTGCAGCACCGTGGAATTGACATGACTTCAGAAATTGAATCTCGCTATGATCAAATCGGACATGAATTGAAAGAGCTCAAAGACAAAGAGCCCACAATCAAAGTGGGTCAATTCAAAGATGAGGCACTCGATGTATTGAAAGCTCATTTTGAGAGACAGAAAGATGTTCTCATCCCGGAACTTGATATTTTTACTGGTGTTCCACGTCCTACTTATGACAGTTCACACATATCAAAGCCCGTCATTCAGGTTTCATCACCACAAGCCAGTCAAAGCAAGGATTTCATCGATTTCTCGACACCTCCAGAGATGGCAGCACCTGAAAAAGAATCTCATTCTCCCAAAATGATGGGTGACCTTCTCGAACTTCAAGGTCATAAGGAACCAATTCTCAGTCCAAGATCGTTACTTACAAAAAGTTTTTTGGAACATGACTTTGAAAGAGAAGATGATCCTATTAATATCCTTGACACAACGCCACCTGTCCTCATTTTAGGTCAAGCTCCATTACAACCACAGCGACCAGACCTATTTGATTCAAGATATGATGAAAGTCGCTTTACAACTCAACTTCTGACCCCATTACCTAGGGAGGCGACGACTCCAGTTAAATCATTCATGGAAGCGGCATCAAATTGGATTAAACACGCACAAGTCACATTGAGTCAACGTGAAAAGAGTCGTGGATTTGATTTGTATTCGGAAATAATGACAGCTCCGAGTATGGAGACGCCAATTTTGGAGGATGTCATTCCAAGTGAATGGCGCGACGGCGATGAGGGTGAGGAAAATGAAGATAATGAGGATTTGCTAATCGGAGGAATATAAATGTATTTCAACTTAATATGAATTTTTATTCTCCTAAAAGTATGCAATAAATTCCAATTAAAATCTCTTTTTAATAGAAAAAGATTTCAGAGAACTTCATTTGACGTGATTGCCTCGATCAGGAGGAGAAGTAAACAGAGATTTACTTATCAGAGTACTAAAAACTCAGTTCAGCTTCATTTTAATTAAAATTCTCCTAAAAGTATGCAATGAAATCTGTCTTGAATATACAAAAAGAATGATTAATGCAAAGCTTTTGTGAATAATTTATACATGAGAAAAAAACGGGAACTTTATGTTCTTCTAATTAATGTTTTGCTCATTTATTATCGTGCTACCGTCTGTGAATTGCTTCAATGGAACAAGTTTTTAATTATACTATTTTTTTTGTGGAAATTCATTTAAAATAACGTTAAAAAAAAATTCATACGAAAAATGGAGAAGGGAAGGTGAACGTTTTACAAAAGCGCATTTTGATTTTTTCATCGACTTTTGTTAGATTTCGATAAATTTTTACAGGACTTTGAACGAGTTTTGAAGTTTTTTTATGCAATGCGCTTCGGACAGACATCAGGGTGTTCAAAGTACTCTAATTTTTTGTATATTCATGCAAAATTTTATAAATTTTTTCATCATGTTCATCATAATCATCATCATCTGAGCAAAAACGATAAAAAATATGTTAATTATCATTAGCATTGAATTAGTTTAAGAAAAAAAATGTCCATAGTCAAAGGTGATTAAATGCAATTTTTTTTTCATATTTTATTAAAAAAAATTATGATTCATTTTCTAGTCAAATGATAAAGTTTTACCTCATTCAAATCTTTTTCTCTTAATTTTTTTAAAAAAATTTAATTTTATGGATGAAAAAATAAAGAATTATTTTTCTCATGACCACGAAATTTTTATTATTATTTCCACATGACTTGGAAAGTAAAACAAAAATTCATCATGCATCGTTAAAATTTTCATTGGCATCACTCACGATTCAAAATTTAATTAACTTTTTTAATTTCAATATCAGAAGACGTGGAAATTAATTTACATTTAAAAAAAAAGTTTTAATAAAAATAAAAATGGAGGTAAATTTCCTTTCAATTTTTTTTAATTTAAATTTCACCAAGCATTCATCACATCACACCTTTTTTATATTTTTTTTTAAATTGCAAAGGAATTTCAATTCAACTTTTATCAAAATAAATTTTAATAAGAGCCTCACGTTAATTATGGTGAAGGTGAATATGAATAAGATATGAATTGAAAATGAAATTGAAATTGAATGAAGACCAAAAAAAAAATTAAATTACACTTAAAATACACAAATTTGAGTTTTATATGCATCGTTTATCATGAAAATCATCAAAATAAATAAATAATGCAGTTGCAATTAATTTTTCGGTTTTTCGTGTTTACTTGGATGAATTTTAACTGAAAACAGAGGATGTTAATGCGAAATAGCATAATTTTAATACAAATAATGAGTTATGTTGGTTAAATTAAGTACTCATTTTAGTTGGTTATGAAATTTTCATGATACTGATTAATTTTTGAGAGTATTTTCATTGTTTAATGTTCAACGGTGTTGAATTGAATTGTAATGGACTTTAATGAATATGAGGAGTGAATCCCGCTTGGCAAAAAAAATGCAATTTTAATATGCAATTAAAATTGAGTCACTTTTTGATTTTTAGTGTAGTCAGGTCAGTTCAGACCTAGGAGAGGGAATCTGACATTTTTTTCTCTCGCCTTTGATCGTTTATCCCACTTAAATTTTCACTCTGAAATTTTTGAAATATCTGACCAACCGGGTAAATTTCAAAATAATTTAAGGACGCTACAAGTAAGAACCTGGAAAGTATATCTCAGAATACACAACTCTTGAATTCAATTCCTGACCAGCCCAAGACTAGGAAATGGTCGTAATGCCAGTTTCTTGAAACGTCTTATCCAAGACATGAACCATCATATGGTAGGGTGTCATTACTTTGGGGTTTGGGAAATTTGACCCACGCAATTTTCATCGAGTACCGAACTCGTGATATCCAGTACTGTAAGGTGTTAGCTTAATCACTGTAAAAGAAGTGCTCATAGTCAAAGTCTTAGAAACGAATGGAACATTTGACGTACTGAACGGTTAACCAAAATTCCTACACCCCAAAGTAAAGACACCCAACCATATGATGGTTCATGTCTTGGATAAGACGTCTCAAGAAACTGGCCGTATGACCATAGTAGATTTCGGTAGGCAAATATTATGACTTGGATCTTAGAAAAAAAAGTAAAAAATTTTAAAAAATTCTTAAATTTTTCAAATCGCGAAAAGTTTTTTTCATGCTTAAGACTCTGGCGTATTCTCATCAATTTCTAAATGACTTAATAACTCAGTCGAATTTAATTGAGCTAGAATCAAAGTTATTAACAAAAAAAATATAATTAATTTTCTACATTTTAACTACAGATAACGAAAAATGCCCTTAAAACACTTCATCAATCATCCAAAATTCAAATCGGACTAACGGACATAAACACAAACGCTCACACACACGCACACATAATTTCAAAAAGCAAAATTGAAAATTAATTATTTGTTATTGTTTTATTAATTTATTTGAACACTTCAAATATTTAAATATTTCATTTCCAACGGTATCAATTTTGAGGGAGATCATACATAAAATATCACAATCACACACGTACACACACACACACACACACTTACATTTAAAATTTTGGTATTTGAATTAAATAAAATAAAATGAGCACTATAAATTTCAATATTTCATTTTAATTATTCATATGCATTTAAATATCACTAAAATTATTTGAAAATGCCCGTTTTTCCGTGTATTTTGAGTAAATTTTGTTTGATAATTAATTAAACAAGGTTTATTTCGCGTTAGAACTAATTCTGTGAGTGTCTGTGTGTGTGTAATCGTGAAAATTTATTTGATTTACTGATTTTGTATTTGAATTTTAATACGAGATGAGTAATTTCATTTCATTTTATTATTTTATGACTTGGTGTTCGCACTAAATTTGCATTTCAATTGAGTTTGTTTTCGTTTCGTTTCAGTTTTGTACAATGAATGCATTTTAAGTGCTCTTCTCGTATTGTTTTCACTGGAAATAATCATAATAAAAATAATGTTTTGTTTATAAAGTGGTTCGACATTCACTTGTTCGAAATAAAAAAAGAAAATAAACAAAGCGCTTAGTTGAAATTTGAAGCGGTCTTTGATGTGAAGATTTTTTTAATGCATTTTCAATTCAATTTTTTTTTCATTTTCAGTGAGTTTTAAAAAAAAACACTTACAATAATCTTCCGCTGGCTCTTCCTCCATTTTCCGGCCCTTTTTGTAAAAGTTTTTCTCTAATTGTTTTGATTTTTTGCGCTCACTCGAGAAACTTGATCTCTTATCACTACTGCAAGCACTACTTTTTCTACTTCCGCAGTGACTTTCAATTAAAATCGATTCTTCAGGCCACATTAAATTTTTTTTTATTAAAATTTTCTACAAATTTATTTCATTTCATCAAATCACTCAAAATTCAAGGAAATTTTATTAGAAATCGAGTAAAAATTTTTATTTTTCATTGTTTTTTCACGACTATGAAAATGAACTGCGTGGGAAAAAAAGACTTTGATTGTGAAATCGAACAATAAAGATCTGACCAAGTCATAAAATGAGTAAAAAAAAAATAACATAACAAAATAAATATTTGTTTTACTTTTAAAATGAAAATAATAAAAAAATACAAAAAAAAAATTAACGTAAACATTTCTCTTAAAATAATATTTTGTTAAGGTCTCGACTTCTAAAAGTGAGAAGATCTAAATTTAACTTCATTCTCTCACGTTCTCAGTCGGAATTAGAATAAGTTGAATTTCAATGTAAAAGAGTTAAATTATTTTTTTGTGTGTGAGAGAATTTTTACGATCAATTGTTTTAATTTTTTTAATTTTTATCTTTTGCTTGTGTTTATCATTAATTTAAATTGGCAGAATGGTGTCAATTTTTCGAATTTAAATTAAAATTTTACATTGATTTCATTTAAAAAATGCGATTTTCATGAAGGTTTGAATTGTCCGTCCGTGTGAAATGTAAAATGAACATTTTTAAGACTGGAAATCCTTATTAGAAGATTTTTTGAATTGTAAACTGTCAAACGAAGATTTTTTAACTTGTAAAACTGTTATACGAAGATTTTTTGACTTGTAAAACTGTTTTAAGAAGAGTTTTTGACCTTACCAAGATTTTTTGACTTGTAAAATTGTCATACGAAGATTTTTTGACCTTACGAAGATTTTTTGAATTGTAAAACTGTCATCAAAGATTTTTTGACTTGTAAAACTGTTATACGAAGAGTTTTTGACCTTATGAAGATTTTTTGAATTGTAAACTGTCAAACGAAGATTTTTTAACTTGTAAAACTGTTATACGAAGATTTTTTGACTTGTAAAACTGTTTTAAGAAGAGTTTTTGACCTTACCAAGATTTTTTGACTTGTAAAATTGTCATACGAAGATTTTTTGACCTTACGAAGATTTTTTGAATTGTAAAACTGTCATCAAAGATTTTTTGACTTGTAAAACTGTTATACGAAGAGTTTTTGACCTTATGAAGATTTTTTGAATTGTAAACTGTCAAACGAAGATTTTTTAACTTGTAAAACTGTTATACGAAGATTTTTTGACTTGTGAATCTGTCATAAGAAGATTTTTTGACTTGTAAAACTGTTATACGAAGAGTTTTTGACCTTACGAAGATTTTTTGAATTGTAAAACTGTTATAAGAAGAGTTTTTGACCTTACCAAGATTTTTTGACTTGTAAAACTGTCATAAGAAGATTTTTTGACTTGTAAAACTGTCATCAAAGATTTTTTGACTTGTAAAACTGTTATACGAAGAGTTTTTGACCTTACGAAGATTTTTTGAATTGTAAAACTGTTATAAGAAGAGTTTTTGACCTTACCAAGATTTTTTGACTTGTAAAATTGTCATACGAAGGTTTTTTGACTTGTAAAACTGTCATACGAAGATTTTTTGACCTTACGAAGATTTTTTGAATTGTAAAACTGTTATTTACAGATATTTTGACCTTAAAACCTTTTACTAAAATGCGCTTTTTGAATCATTCACATTTACTGTCCGTTAATTTTCTTTTTCGTAAATAAAAGTTTGTTAAGAAAAATAATCACCTTATGAAAATTTAACCCTCATTTATTATGAATCAGATAATAATTAGTTTTTAATCTTCAGACATTTTTAAGTCCTCATACAACAAACAAATAACGAGGAAGAAAAAGAAAGGAAATTAGAAGAAAAAAAATAAAATTTTATATCACGATAAAAGCTGTAAAAGCATGAAATACATCTTTTTTAACAGAAGGTGCAGAAGCGAAAAAAGGTAAACTATAATAATAATAATCCACCTTTGTAATCATCAGACCGGTAAAAGTTTCATTTTTTTATTTGTACCTTTCTTGTATTTGTATTTTTATTTCAATTTTTATCGTAATTGTAATTCTATCGCAATCGCAATGTGTGAATTTTCAATATTTTCTTGTTTACCAGTTTATAGAACAAAAATTTTAGTGTAAATAATAAAAATAAGTAAAAACAACCAAGTCAGTGAGACTTTGAAGAATCACATAAAATAAACAAGAAAGTTGTAAAAAAAATGTTTGAAATGTAATAAAATTTAATACAGTAACCAGGTGTTTCAATTGAACATCTATAAGAAGTGAAAAAAATTTTTTGTGAAATGAAATAAAAAAAAACAGGGAACAGAGATAGTGTCAATAAAATAAAAATGTTTCCACCTGTAATGAATAAAATTGTTTTTTTAGAGGTCTGTGAATTGTATGCCAATTTTATGGGTAATTTAAAGAAATTTTTATTGTTTCTTTCATTTAAATTTACATTTAAATTTATATTAACCGCACACGTAAATATTTAATGATGGTTTTAGCTTTTTTTTTAGGTGATTCAATGTGATCAAATTGGTTAAAAAATATTTGAAGCTGAAATCGGTTAAAAAACTTCTGAAGCTAAAATCGGTTAAAAAACTTCTGAAGCTGAAATCGGTTCAGAAACTTTTGAAGCTAAAATCGGTTAAGAACCGTTTGAAGCTTGAATCGGTTAAAAAATGTTAGAAGCTGAAATCGGTTCAGAAACTTCTAAAGCTGAAATCGGTTAAGAAACTTCTAAAGCTGAAATCGGTTAAGAAACTTCTGAAGCTGAAATCGGTTCAGAAACTTCTGAAGCTGAAATCGGTTCAACAACTTTTGAGGCTGAAATCGGTTAAGAAACTTTGGAAGCTTGAATCGGTTTACAAACTTCTGAAGCTTAAATCGGTTAAGAAATTTTTCAAGTTGAAATCGGTTAAGAAACTTCTGAAGCTAAAATCGGTTAAGAAACTTTTGAAGCTGAAATCGGTTAAGAACCGTTTGAAGCTTGAATCGGTTAAAAAATGTTAGAAGCTGAAATCGGTTCAGAAACTTCTAAAGCTGAAATCGGTTAAGAAACTTCTAAAGCTGAAATCGGTTAAGAAACTTCTGAAGCTGAATCGGTTCAGAAACTTCTGAAGCTAAAATCGGTTAAAAAACTTCTGAAGCTGAAATCGGTTAAGAAACTTCTGAAGCTGAAATCAGTTAAGAAACTTTTAAAGCTGAAATCGGTTTAGAAATTTTTGAAGCTGAAATCGGTTAAGAAACGTCTGAAGCTGAAATCGGCTAAGAAATTTTTGAAGCTTGCCTCGGTTAAGAAACTTCTGAAGCTGAAATCGGTTAAGAAACTTTTGAAGCTTTACTGTGACTTCAGGTGCTTAACTTTTAGCTATGCGCTTCGTGTACACTACATAGGATAGCGTTGGTTAATTTTTATTTTGTGTGAGTGTATACGTAGCGCATATCTAAAAGTTAAGCACCTGAAGCCGGCCTTAATCGGTTAAGAAATTTTTGATTGTTGAATCGGTTTAAAAACTTTTCATGATTGAAAAAATTCAATTTTATTGAGCGTTAAATAAAAATTTGAAGCATAAAAATCAATTTAATTCAATTCAATTAAAATTAAATCAAAAATTCGATATTGATAAAAACGTAAAATTTAATTATTTGGGTTACTTCTCATGTAGGTGGATGTTAAATTGAATTCTTCTTACATGAAGCATGAAACGAAAAACAAATTTTATTCTTGTAATAATTTCATCAAAAATTTTCAATAACAACAAAATCTTGAACACGTGTGAACAGCTGTTTCATTTCAAAATAAATAATAAAAATCACGTATAGAAAATGTATCAAAAAAAGAGAAAAAAAATGCATCAATGCATGAGTTTCAAATTGAGTCAATGAAAAAAAAATAAATATTTTTATATAAAGATTATTTGTTTTTCTTTCTCTTGAATTGAAAATAAACAAAAAATGAGTCGTTATTTAAAAATAATTCAAAGAGAATTATTTGAGTTTGTTACATTTTTGCAGTGCTCTTATAAGAGTTTGAGAGACACTTGTTATGTTTTTATTATTATTATTTTTTTGTATTTTTATGTGTACAGAACGAATTATCTTTATCTTAATTTTTTTTGGATTTTTATTTTTTCCTTCTTAATGTTTACGGCCATTATCTAATGTAATAAGGTAATAAAAGTCCATTCTGAGAAAAAAATGGAATGAAATAAGAAAAAAAAATTAGAAGTACATTAGAAGTACACACTTCTGACATGTCATTTGGATAAAAATAAAGAGGCAGGTTATGGAAAATATGATAAGTAACGGAAATTGCACTTTTATTATTATATCAAATATTGAAATGGACCAATAAATGTAATTTTGATTATTTTTGTATTTTTTAGCCCATTTCAGGTTATTGGTCGAATACTAGTCAATGAGAATCTTGATCAAATGAAATTGAACGGCTAAAGTAAAAAGAGTGGTCAACATTTCCTTCCAGAAGATCTCAGACGCTTCTGAGGGCGACTATTGAAGATTTGACTCAAAACACCAGTCGCCTCCATTATGCGCTTAAACCTTAGTTCCCACTGATGTTCATTGTCATAATCAGAATCTGAGGCCTCTTTTATACAACTTTGGACCCCAATTCGAAAAATTTCGATCAACTGCATTCCTCATGATTCTGAACAATAATCACAAGTCATCATTTGAATTCCTGTCTTTTATTTCCCAATAAAATTCCATTATTCTTGTCAATTATCATCAAAATCATAAGTGCAAAATTTATTATCTCTTAATTTACCACTTCGAGATGTTTCGATTACAGTAAAACAAAAGAAAACGTGATTCATCAACAAAAAATTCATCATCAAATTCAAGTCAAGTACGACACATTAATCGTATTTCACTGAGAGCAAGGTCATTATCGCCATTAATATTGGACATTCATTGTATTTTTTTTTCTTTATTATTATAATTAATTTTATTTCATTGTAATTTCCACTCAAATGACTTGATCTTTTATTTTCATTGTAATATTTTTTTCATCATGGTACTTTTATGTTTTAATTGTATTAATTTCCTTTCATCGCATTTCATTTCATTTCATCAACCAAAAAAAAATTCATAAAGAATTATTTGAATTTTTACTCGATTTCTTGTTATTTGTATTTTATTTGAATTTTTTTCATTATTCGTCACATGACATGACTTAACATGACTCAAACTCACTTTAAATGTAATTTTGAAATGAAAATGAAAAAAAAACACACGATTTCAATTCAAAATTTTTGTAGAACAATATTTTTGTTGACAATTTTTTCTTGCTTGAAATTGTTTTCAATGAGATTTTTTTTTTATAATTTTATTTTTTACGACGATTGTGGTCCAATGATATTAAATTAAAAATGTTACACGTTGATCGCGACTTGTTTTTATTCGTACAACGTCTCAAAATAAACTAAACAACACTTTTGAATGTAAAAAAGTTTAAATAAAATATAAAGAGAAACATTTTTTTTTTATTTTATATATTGAAAGTGTTTTTCATTAGGTGTATCTTTCAATATATAAATAAATGTAAGTTTTTTTTAATATTAAAAAAATAGAATAAAATACAGAAAATGATAAAAGAAATTATAAAGAGATGTCTCAGAGTCGTTTTTAATTCAATTGTGAGGTAAAAGAAAAAAAATGTAACGGAAATTTTGAATTTCAATTCAAATTTATATGAAAAAAATAAGCGCCACTTCAATTAAGTGGTCAAAATGTGAACTAATCCAATATTTTTTTTTTATTGAGAGTTTTTTTGAAAGTTTTAAGTTTTAATTGAGACCCAGACGCTTGAATGCAAAGCTGGTTGATCTTCATTTACTCAAAATCGTTAAATTTAACACCACATTTAAAAAAAAATCAAATGATAGAAGCGCCCCATCGAAATTGCGGTACAAATTGGTACTAAAAATCAAAAAAAATGCTTTTTCATGAAATTTCCTTTTGAGTTTCATCACACCTTGCATTTAAGACGATTATTTTCATTTTAATCCACATTTCAGGGTTCCTCTTAAACATGAAATCGTTCAATTTAATATCACTTTCACTCACTCACATAATTTGAGCAAAAAAATCGTATCACCTTTAAAAATATTTGTCTTATTTTTTTTTCCTTCTCATTTAAATGTAATTTCAACACACGTCTCATTTAAAATTGTTAGAATTTTTTGTAAAATTTACCTCTTTAACAAAAAAAAATTCAAAAAATTGTTGATGATCCGTCGCTATTTTTTTCTTCTTATTTTTTTGAGTAATGCATATATAATTACCGGAAGCACGTATCGATGAAGTGTGTGCGTGTGTGTATTGTCATATGTGAGAAATTACATTTTCTTTCATTTTTTGTGTGTGTGTTGTGTGATGAGAAGAATGATGATTGAAAAATTTGTGTCATGTTTTAAAATGATTTATGATGTTTTTTTAAGGAAATTATTCTGTTTTTTTTGAAAAGTAATATTCTGTTTTTATTTTAAACGTAAAAAGATAAAAAATCTTACACTGTTAATTGAATTGTCACTGAAAGCCTTGAATGACCTTGAAATTTTGTCGCTAGACTTCCCAAAATGATTTCATAAATTTTCAATGCATTTCCATGTAAATCGATGTAACGATTTTACATTCATAGAAAGATAATAAAATTCCCGCATGCACTATCAATTTTTAAACAATTTTAAAATGGATGGAAAATTCAATTATTTTGTTATTTAATTACCGCTTTAATTGACAATTAAAATACGATTAAAACCGTGTGATAATAAATTGGTATAATGGTCTTTTACTGTTATTTCTTCTCTTTTCTCTCATTCTCTATTTTTATCACTCTCACAAACAAACACACACACATTCGTACACAGACAAAAAAACTTTTTAATTCCAATTCACATAAATTTGTTTTATATTCAATTTGGTTTATTTTGTTCCAAGTTTTAATTGAATTTTCACATATGGAGACAAGATAAAATGTGTTGTGACCGAGACATGGAAAAAAAATTTAATGGAACAAAAAAAATACAGTCCGGAATTAAATTATTGATTTTCTGCACGGGGAATTACACGATCAATTGAATTGGATGTTAAAGTTTTGTGTGATGTGGAATTTTGAGTTTTTTTTCTGCAAATTTACGTTCCAGAAACGCATTTTTCATAATTTTGGGTTCCACAACTTACGTTCTACAAATATTTTTATCACAGAATTTTTTCCACGAACTTTGAGTCTTAATTTTACGTTCCACAAATTTTTTATCACAGCATTTTTTTTCAAAGAACTTTGAGTCTAAATTTACGTTCCACAAAATTTTTTATCACTGCATTGTTTTCAAAAACTTTTAGTGCAAATTTTACGTTCCACAAATTTTTTATCACAGCATATTTTCAAAGAACTTTGAGTCTAAATTTTACGTTCCACAAATTTTTATTAACGCATTTTTTTCAAAAACCTAGAGCCCAAATTTTATGTTCCACAAATTTCTTATCACTGCATTGTTTTCAAGAAATTTGAGTCTAAATTTTACGTTCCACAAATTTTTCATCACAGCATATTTTTCCAAGAACTTTGAGTCTAAATTTTACGTTCCACAAATTTTTTATCAAAGCATATTTTCCAAGACCTTTGAGTCAAAATTTTACGTTCCACAAATTTCTTACCACAGACTTGAATTCCACAACTTACGTTCCACAAACTTTATATTTTTAACTTTTTCTAAAAAAATTCGATTCCATGAACGCTTTTAATTGCTTCTGATATCGTTGATTACTGAATTTAATTAAATCAAATTACTTTACTTTTTTTTTTATTTTCTCTTTCATAAAAATCGAATTAAACTTTCCTCGTAATAAAAAAAATACGCGCTTACAATTTTCTATTCTTTTTATTATTGATTTTGTTTTAACGTACTTTTAAACGTATTTTTACTGTAAACGAAATTCAATCAAGTAAATTTAGGTAATTAGGGAAATTTTTTGCAGCTGATACTGCTTTTGCTTTACTTTTTCTCTCCTTTTTCTTGTTTTATTTTTTGTAGTAATCGGTTTTTATTTTCATAATTACTTTGAATATACGAAAAATTTCATTTAAAATACAAAAAATGTAGGAAATTTTTAAGGATTTTCTTCACCAAATGCTCTTATGCACCAAATTATGCTTATTTTTTTTGTTACAGGAAGCACTTTAATGTGATATTTCCTTTAACTCTTTTAACAATTTTATTATTTCATTCACACACATGCTCATAAATTTCATGAGAACAGACATGAAATTACATGCCAGAAATCCACAATATTTCACCACTTTTGCTTTGGCCATAACGAGCGTCTACTTGAAAAAAAAAAATAACTTTTAAAACCAAAACGAACATGACGATGATAATCTTTGTTAAAATCTACATATTTAATGTTGAGAATGAAAATGACGTGATTTTATATTGGAAAATTGCATTGTACTTGTGTAAAATGTAACTTGAATTCATGGAAATGTACGAAAATAATTGTAATTCAAATGGTGTACATTGAAAGCACGTTTATTTTATGAATTTAAAGTGACATGGTTACATTTTATTTCAAGGTTATTTATTCATTGAACTCGTCTTGATCGATTTTGAGACATTTCGCGTACTCTTCATTAAGATCCTTGTCTTTGTACTGATTTGCATATTCAGCGCACTTCAAGTCCTGTTCACTAAGCAACTTTTTGCGTTTAAAGAATCCCCATTTCCATAAGAGGACAATCAATCCAAGGAGGAGGAGAGTTCCAGCATCTGCTGATAGCATGATGATCCATAATTTAGGTATGTTATGTTTTACGGGCATTGGACTTATGAGACTCACAATTTCATGAATGGTTTCGTTGTCGTTAGTCGTGCCTAATGGCCCTTTAGTGATTACGACGGAAGCTTCGGTTGAGGTTTTCGCTGAAAAAATTGTTAATTTTCTCAAAGTGTTTGTTACAAGTCGGAATCTAAATGCAACTTGGACCAAATCACCAGGCTCAAGGGAGTTAATTGAACATTTGATGCGACCACATCTAAATTTAGGAATTTCAACTTCACTTTCATGGATTCCTTGAGACCGTTCAGGCACTTCCCGTCTTGAACGTCGTTCCAATTCATTTGAATTGTCATAAGACTCGGACAATTCTAATCGTTCGTTACTTCCAGCAATTCCATTCAATTTCACATTTGCAACATTAATTTTATCGCTTTCATGACACACAATTGAATCAGTCGTCGTTGGTCTCTCCAATAAGTAAAGAAAATATTCATTTTCATTGTAATTAGTTGTTGCAAAAGGCCATGTCAAAGAAAACTCCATCAATGGAATCAAACTTTTGCCTGTATTGGTAACACTATAAGTGTGGATGATTTCAGGTCCAATTTCGTCTTCAATGGTATCATTCGATGGAAATGCAACTTTTTTCGGATCATAAAATATCTCATCGTTCGGTGTTGCTTTTCCAGTTACATTGAAATCGACATCAACCTTGATGCTGATGAATTTTGATATCAAATTATTTGACGTTGTTCCATTTTCAGGATTCGATGAATTGACGCTCAATTTGAGTTCATAATCAGCCGTTAATAGTGCACTTGGATTTGGAGTTAAAGTTAAGCTGAATGAAATGAAACCATGTTCTGCTCGCACTGGGTTTGGAAGATCACATCGCAAATCCTCGTAATCATCACGGAGTTCAGATGAGCAAATTACATTGTGACCTTGTCTGTTATACGATTGATAATTGAAACCAGGAGGGATTTTCATTTGGAAAACTGGATCAAAAGCATCTTCAAGTCTATTCTTGATTTGGACCATCATAAGAAGAGTCTTTTTGTCACCATAGAGATAAGATGAGTTGACACTCGCTTTAACGCTCAAATCTGGAATGCAAATGTTATCACGTCCACAATTATGGATAATTGACAGTGGAACACGATCTTTGATGGGTGTTTGGTCTAAAATCGGTTGAAGGTCCAAACTCTTATCATGTTTCAAGTCAAGCTCGAATTTTAATTTAATATCAGGACTGTAACCGAAAAACTCCTCATTTTTCTTGATTGTTAAATTTTTACAAATTGTCTGGTTTCTTGAAAGTTGAAGTTCTTGCACAAATGTTCCAATTGTGTTCTCAATGAGTACACGTGGCTTGCGATGCTTCGGTCTATCAATGTCCAATGTCCATGTAACACCAACCTTGATTTGTGCTGGAGTTCCAATTGAATTATGTTTGAAACAAACTTTCATTGAAGTACATGCCACACCCCTTGTTTGTGCTTTACAATCAACGTTATCAGTCGAAATCGGTTTAATTGTATTAAATGAAGTCTTAATTGAGACAATTGGTCGTACTTTGAAGATAAATACTCGATTTGATTCGTAAGCGCCCACAGCGACATCTGGATATTTATTTGAATCAATATCGATACCACCTGACAATGAGAATCCAAATGTAGTGAGAGGACCCCACTCTGGTTTTGGTTCCAGGACTTGTGTGTGTTGTATTGGCTCTTTGAGATCTTTTGCGCCATGATAAATGTAAACTTTACCGGAATCTTCATAGGGGGCGCTGATAGCAAAGTCGTTGAATTTGTCATTATTGATATCGCCAAGAGAACACATTGCAGTTCCGAATCGGGAGGCTGATTTATGTCCAGTTATCTTGATGAGTGTTTTAGGTTTTTGTTTCTCGTTGATAAATTCATAAATATAAACTCGACCTGTGTCATATCCGTTTTTCTTATCATTAAACATTGGAGCACTGACTAATAGTTCGTCACGACGATCATTATTGAGGTTTATTGAAAGAAGAGAATGACCAAAGTTTGAATATGGTTGTTCACCTTGCAACCAGGAATCTTCAGCTGGTCGCTGCAATATGTGAGAATAAATAAGTTGAACTGTGCCAATTAATTTATTACGTGGAGCTCCAATGGCTAACATTTCCCAATTAAGCTGGACCAAAGCAAGTGAACTTCCTCCATAAGCATAATAATTGGTATATGTGAATGAAAAATGACCTTTATATGGAGAAGCTGAATCCTTCTTATATACTCTTCCCAATCCAGAGGCATATCCAGGTATTCCAATGAAAATATGATTTTTTGAAATCGCAGTGCTAATACCAGCTTGACAATATTGCTCTACACACGGTACTACCTCATGAAATTCGGTGGTGAAATTATTTTCCATGTAATAGCACCTTCCAACTGGGAAATATTTATCATTTTGATTTGGGTATATTTCGTAATATCTTGGGGCACAAACCAAAGCACGCCCATCGCCATAACTATTCACAGAAGCTCCAAGCCATTGCCCAGATTTTGGTCCATCTTCAATGTTAACATATTTGTTATATGTTCTATTTACCAATCCCTCAATTAAACTGCACTCTTGTTTCTCCATTTCACAAATGTATGCCGCCCCACTTTGAGACTCACCATTTATAATATGAGCTGTACTTGCATTCGGTGCACCAACAATTAACAAAGGTTTATTTAGATTTTTATACAAGGAAATACTGTAGCCAAACATTGAGGTTCCCTTTTTATCGTGAGGTCCTTTAAATGTCAGTATTTTGTCTGGATCGATGTTGTAAGAAACAGAAAATCCAATTGAAAGGATTAGTTGAAGAAAAAAGAGCCAACGCCCTTTCATTACTTTGATTTTAATTTTTATTTTAATTGCAATGTTCTTCTATGATTTACTCGAGAATGACTGTGATTTAATTGTTTTAAGCGATTTCATTTTATAACCTTTCATGTAAACGGAAGGAAACCTTATCATAGGAAGTGACTCAAATCGTATTTTGATATAGAACTGTAGCGATTTAAATTACTTCCAATGAAGTGACTTTATCAGTAAAAATTAGTTTTATTAACTAATCGAGACCAGGAAATTCGTTATGGGTCGTGATACGCTGAGTTGCAGGATTGATATTTTGAATCCAGAGGGCGCTTCAATAACCTCATATTAGAGTTGTCCAACTCGAATCCAGATCGAAATTGTAAGTTGATATCAATCAATTAAAATCATTTGAAGGCCAATAAATGTCAAAAACCGGCAAAGTATAGCTTTAAAGACATTTTTCACGATCACAAGAATGTTCAGCCTAATTCAGTCTTAATGACTTGAGTTTCATTTCAAATGATAAAATGATAACTTATTTGTCATATCCCTCGTCTGTGTGTGCCTGGGTATGATAAAAAAAAAACATATGAATTTGTTATCAAATGTCAACTTTATACATTGAAATTATGCAAACAATTGATAAAACCTATAAATTGAATGATTTTTCAATGAGAAAAAGGGGTTTTATGGGGATTTTAAAAGTAACGTACCGTATATGTGCCCATGTGTGTGTATGGAAATGTGTATTTATCATTAAAATTTATGTCAATATGTCTTTTTCTTATTTTGGTATAAATTCTTCGTAAATTGTTACTGTAATCGGGTGTTTTCGCATACATTCAAATTCACATTGAAAAGGAAGGATTTAATGAAGGATCATTAAAAAGGAAAAGATAAATTGAAATGTCTTATTCATTTTCCTATAAAATGATAGAAAATCATGAAACTGAAAAATAAATTAAAAGAAAAAACTTTTTAAAGGGAGATACATCCTTCGATCCACAATTCAATTTAACCCTCAAAATCGAATTTGTTTCATCAACCTTGACCGACCACACACACATTAATCCTTTCATAATAATCATTATACTATAGATTAAAATGACATTCCCCCTTTTTAAAATTTCAAACAGAAATTCAATTAAGTGATAAAATATCCATTTAAAGTAAACCCAATCACAACACATGTGGCTTTCATCGTTTCGTATCTCATTTTCTTTGAAGCATAATGAAAATGTCTTCGAACACACACAAAGATATAAATTGAAATGATGATATATGTCGGTATTGATAAAAGGATACGAAATACTAGGAAAAGGAGATAACATGGGAATGTTTTTGATCAATTTATAATGATACATTCTTAGATTAATGTTTTATTATTGTAACATGGAAAGGACTTGGTTTTGTATAAATAGGTAATGAATTCGTTGAGATTGATTAAATATTTGCTTCATTTTATGTGAATTTCTTGTATTATTTGAATTAAATGTGAATAATTTGAATCACTTACGTTCCACAGATGAAATGTTGAATCACTTACGTTCCATAGATAACAATTTGAAACACTTACGTTCCACAATTCAATGAAATTTGAATGATTTACGTTCTTA
Organism: Culicoides sonorensis; assembly: GCA_900002565.1. Classification (NCBI taxonomy): domain Eukaryota; kingdom Metazoa; phylum Arthropoda; class Insecta; order Diptera; family Ceratopogonidae; genus Culicoides; species Culicoides sonorensis. The sequence goes on along the minus strand of LN483557.1, from coordinate 126,573 downwards.
GGATGAAATTTTGAATCACTTGCGTTCCATAGATAACAATTTGAAACACTTACGTTCCACAATTCAATGAAATTTGAATGATTAACGTTCTAAGGATGAAATTTTGAATCACTTACATTCCATAGTTGAAATTTTGAATCACTTACGTTCCTCAGATGTAATTTTGAATCACTTACGTTCCATGGATGAAATTTTGAATCACTTACGTTCCACAATTTAATAAAATTTGAATCACTTACATTCCAAAGATGAAATTTTGAACCCCTTACGTTCCATAGATAACAATTTGAAACACTTACGTTCCACAATTCAATGAAATTTGAATGATTTACGTTCTTAGGATGAAATTTTGAATCACTTGCGTTCCACAATTTAATGAAATTTGAATCGCTTACGTTCCACAGATGAAATTTTGAATCACTTCGGTTCCATAGATAACAATTTGAAACACTTACGTTCCACAATTCAATGAAATTTGAATGATTAACGTTCTAAGGATGAAATTTTGAATCACTTACGTTCCACAATTTAATAAAATTTGAATCACTTACATTCCAAAGATGAAATTTTGAACCACTTACGTTCCATAGATGAAATTTTGAATCACTTCGGTTCCATGGATGAAAATTTGAATCACATACGTTCCACAGATGAAATTTTGAATCACGTACGTTCCACAATTAAATGAAATTTTGAATCACTTACTTTCCACAATTTAATGAAATTTTGAATCACTTAGATTCCACAATTCAATGATATTTTGAATCACTTACGTTCCATGGATGAGAATTTGAATCACTTACGTTCCATGGATGAAATTTTGAATCACTTATGTTCCACAATTCAATGAAATTTGAATCACTTACGTTCCATAGATGAAACTTTGAATGACTTACGTTCCACAGATGAAATTTTGAATCACTTACGTTTCACAATTAAATGAAATTTTGAATCACTTACTTTCCACAATTTAATGATATTTGAATCACTTACGTTCCACAATTCAATGAAATTTGAATCCCTTACGTTCCACAATTCAATGAAATTTGAATCACTTATGTTCCACAATTCAATGAAATTTTAATCACTTACGTTCCATAGATGAAACTTTGAATGACTTACGTTCCACAGATGAAATTTTAAATCACTTACGTTCCACAGATCAATTTTTATGACTGACGAACATCAAAATGCGCTTTTCAAGATCATTTAAGATCTCATTTCAAATTTAAATTATAATTTTCACGACAAAATAAATTTACATTGAAAAACTCTTTTCAATTTAAAGAAATTAAATCCTGTATTTTGTCAGCCACATAAGCACATGATTAATTTTTTTAATATTTATTCTCCTCACACAACATCTGCAAACATTTTAATTGAAAAAATCCCAAATACGTTTCTTTTAAATTCCTTTTCCAAATTGTAATGCTTATTAAAATATTTACATGACGTACTTTGCTAATAAGCTCCGAATACAAACCGAAATCTGTTGTAACTCAAAGGGGGATTAAAATATTTTACTCTGCATTGTTTTATCACGATTTTATCTTTTTTGTTTTTTTTTTTTAATTTTAATAAAACAAAAAAAAATATATATAAATTTTAAGGAGACTTATTTTCATTATTATAAAATGAAATGAAAACTGTGTGGGTATTCTTATTTATTTATTCACTTGAGATGAATCAAGGATGTTTCCTTATTAAATTGAAAGTGTATGTGAGTGTGAGTGTAAGAATGTGTCTGGTTTACTAAAATAATAAGTTGTTATTTCCTTATCTTACATTTTACATTTCATATTGCTTTAACACAGTCTTGAGAATTATGAGAGGGAGATGAAAAAAATTTACACACGTACAATGTACTGGATTAAAAGATCTTGTAAATGATTTTGTCGCGTTGGTATTCTCATGTTTCTTTGTAAGGAAAAATGAAATTTTTAATGAATTTTGTTTTTTTTTAAATAAAGTGTGACGAAAATGAGTAAAAAAATGCAAAAAATTGAAACGTAATCATGAAATTTTAACATAAACGCATTTACGGACAAATATACTAAATGAATTTTGTTCAGATTCAGGACTTAAAACAGTAACTGTTTTAAATGGCTTCCATGAATGAATTTTGGGTTTAGAGATTACCTTCTTAAGTTAAAAGTAAAGAAAAAAATCAAGGCTACAACTTTGCCATACAAAGTAATGAAGATTCTCATCAGTAAAACGCTATAAATGAAGATTTCAAGATAATCAATTTAAATTCCAAGAAAAAATGTTCATTTTATACATTTAAGTTAAATTCAAACCCAAATTTTGATAATTTTAGGTCAAAAAAGACCCATAGTGTGTTTGGCAAAGTTGAAGCTTGCATTGACTTTTTCAATTCTGTCATACATCATTTTTGGACTCATTATACAAAAAAATTTAAAATTTGATTGAAATCTTATCTCGAATGGTTTCAATTCCAAGTAAATCAATTTTGGTTCATGTCATTGATGGTTGTTGTCCGTGATAAATTCACTAACAGTCAAAACGGTGCATTAATCGTATTTTTAGCCTCAATTTAACAGGAAATATGAAATTTTACCTTAATTTCAATGGAAAATCTTAATTCAATTCAGTTTTGAACAAAAAATTACAATTACTGGTCATTCAGAGATACATTTTTTGTTCGTCATTCCACATGCCTTGGTCCACTTTCAATTAGATTTCAACAAAATTACAAATTTAAATCAAATGCCACGCCAAATTCCTGTCCAATGTAATACAAATTCAAAAAAATTCCATTTCAAAATACCCTCCTTTTGTCCTACATTTCAAAATTAAAACTGAACTCAATGTATTTTGAATTGAGTTTTAACAAAAAAAAAAAAAAACATAACGATGATGACAATCCTCAACAAGGTTTTTGTATTTTTTTGTGATTGTGGATTTTTTTGAATGGAATTTCATTTCAATTGACTTTCAATAAAAATGCTCTGTTAAGACCGATTTGATTGTCGCAATGAAGCAGAATGAGTTTGAAATGCACTTTTAAAATTCATTCAATGTAAATTTTTCCCAAATTTCGTCACATTTGTATGTTTTTTTAAATGTATCAATCCAATTCTGAAACATGAATGTCAAAATATTACCTTACTCTGCTTAAAAATAAAATAAAAAAATGAAACAAAAAAAAACCTATGTCAAAAGCTTTTAATTGCCAGCCTTTTATCATTTTGTCAACAGACCTGAACATAAGAGGATGAGAAAAAACAAAAAAAAGACACAATGAAATTTATGTGTGTGGTAAGTGGCATGTACACAGAGTTTTTGATGCATTTAAATCCCCCAAATGCAATTAATTTGTGTGTCTGTGCTTGTGTTGCTTGTATTTGAATGGTCGATCCTCTGAACGTGAGTGGAAAATTTTATATTTTTATACCAAAAACGTGGAAGATGATGCTAAAAAAATATTTTTATGTATGTCAAAAGTCTTTTAATTCAATTACTGGGTCCATTGTTGCAAATTGAATTTTTTTGTATATGTTTGGTCCGCTTTTTCCGTGTGTGTCAAGAGATGACTTAAAAAAAAGAAAAAAGGCATTTAAATATACAAATTTTAATCGAAAATGCAAACAAAGACGATTTTTTTTGTTTCATTGAACCACAAAACGATAAATATTGAATAAAAAAATGTTTTTTTAACCGCAAGATAAATTAAAGCCTTAAAAAATGACTCTGAATATTCACTGAATTTTTCTCAAATATTTTTGTTCTCAATTCAGTGTATTTTTTTCATTTTAATTTCATTTTATTTATGTTTTCATTTCAATTGAATTTTCTTTGATTTTGCTTTGGCTACTTTCTTATAAAATAAATAAAAAAATTCCTTCTTGTATTTTAAAATGTAGGTAAAAGCAAAAAGAAGTTGAGGTTAAAATAAATAAAGGTCAGTTAAAATTTATTGATGCCATTAAGGTTAAATTGCTGTTTAATTGAATTAAATTTATATCAACAGACGATTTTTTTTTAAATTCCTTAATTTTTTGTAGACTTCAAGGTATGAAATGAAAAGTCAAATTATTTGACGAAAATTTAGGTTAAAGTCATTAAAGTTAAATAGTCTGAAGTGAAATTAGCTGTGAATTTAAAAAAAAAAGTTTACTCTTCATTTAAAGTTGTGATTTAAAGTTTTTGTCCCAATTCAGAACAAAGAAACGCACTCACATGCAAATTAAAATAAAAGTATTAGCAGTTAATCTACTTTAATTCACTTGTTTCCTTGTATTTTTTGAAATATTTGCTGTGGAGTTGGGAAAAACTGCGATTTGTAGTCGAATTGTCAGTGAAATCGAAAATATTTCAGACTATCGAAATTTTTTTCCAGGCCATTAAAATTTTTTTCAGACCATCAAAATTTTTTTCAATTCATCGATTTTTTTCCATTTCATCGAAATTTTTTTTAATTCATCGATTTTTTTTCATTTCATCGAAATTTTTTTAAGGACATTTTTTCAATTCATCAAAATTTTTGTTCAGAGCATCGAAATTTTTTTCCAGACCATCGAAATTTTTTTCGGACCATCGAAATTTTTGTTCAGATCATCGAAATTTTTTCCAGGCCATGGAATTTTTTTCTCAGACCATCGAAATTTTTTCTCAGTCCATCGAAAATTTTTCTCAGTCCATCGAATTTGTTTCTCAGTCCATCGAATTTTTTTCTCAGACCATCGAAATTTTTTCTCAGAGCATTGAAATTTTTTCTCAGTCCATCGAAATTTTTTCTCAGTCCATCGAAATTTTTTCTCAGTCCATCGAAATTTTTTCTCAGTCCATCGCAATTTTTTCTCAGTCCATGGAATTTTTTTCTCAGACCATCGCAATTTTTTCCACGCCTTGGAATTTTTTTTCAGAGCAACGAAATTTTTTTTCAAGGCCATTGAATTTTTTTCTCAGTCCATCGAAATCATTTCTCAGGCCATGGAATTTTTTTCTCAGTCCATCGAAATTTTTTCTCAGTCCATCGAAATTTTTTCTAGGCCATTGATTTTTTTTCTCAGTCCATCGAAATCATTTCTCAGGCCATGGAATTTTTTTCTCAGTCCATCGAAATTTTTTCTCAGTCCATCGAAATTTTTTCTCAGTCCATCGAAATTTTTTTCAATTCATCAAATTTCCAAAAATGCGCTCATCAAAATTTTTCACGATAACGTTCATCAAATTTTATCTTAATCATCTCCCACGTCAACTCTTTTCGTTCTACTTTCTTTTGAGCCTTATCTTAATTTTTTTTCTCTTAAATCCTCACAAGAAAATGTCACAGTATCTTAAATTTGTTTCATTTTATCCCATTTAATCCACTACATGACTGATACAAGCAACGAAAAATTTTAAGAAATATTTTCACTATTTTTGTTGTTGCAAAATAAAATAAGACAAATAATAAGAGAAATAGAAATAATATTTCATTTGAATTTGAATTTGCATTCATGAATTCTTGAAATGAAATAAACATATGTAAAACAACATAATTTCATGTTTATTTGCTTTTTTTTTGGCAAACAGTCAGATGATGATTTGTATTGTGATACTTAAATAAATTAAATTAAAAGATAATATTTGGATTATAAATAATAATAATGTTGATGATGCAAGTTTGTTGCATTTTCATTGTAAATTGCGTTGAAAGAAGCAAATTAAATGCTCAATTTAAGTTTTGACTTGAAACCGCGTATTTTGCGTGAAATTCATCATAGATTAGCATGAAATTGCAATTTAAGTCACATTTAATGAAGGTTCAAGTCACAAAATCAATTTTCACAGTTTCATGATTTCACATTCAAAGTCAAATTTTCTATTTTTATGATCACTATGATGATGGTGATGCATCATAAAATCTTTACAGTTTTTTCATGTTGTGTGGCCTCACCAACTACCATCATTAAGTGAGTAGGTGTAAACAGTGTAAAAGGCAGTGATCTGTTGAATTTAATGAAGAAATGCGTTCGTCTATGAAGAAAAATCACACAAACAACATCAACCTACATTGAAAAGAAGCAAGTTCATTCATTTCAAAAATTTTATGACTTAATTTATATTAGTTCTTGGTAATTTATCAGAATTTCATTGTTTTTCTGTCTCTCTCTCTGAACTTTTATTATTTTTATTGTAATGAACTATTTATATTTGTTGTTTAGATATTTTTATTTACATTTTTCAATATTGTTTAAAATGAATAAATTTCAACTTATTTACTGTGAATATAAACAAAACAAAAATCAAAAGAAACAGAATTTTGATGAGAAATCTTTTTGTAGAATGGGGATGATTTATTACATTTTAATAAAGTTGATTCAGTTTCATTACGTTACTTTGCTTTGATTTACTTTGCTTTGTGACATTTTATTAAGAAATTTTCTCTTTTATCATTCCCATGAAAAGAAATTTTTATTTTTCTAGATCATTAAGGAAATTTTTTATTATTTATTATAATTTTCCTTCTTAGAAAATATTTTTATTTAACATTTTTTTCTTTGTATTTTGTAGTGGGATGTGACATTGAAAAAATTACGAATACTTACGATGACTTATTTATAGAATACTGAAATTGAGATTAGTTGAAAATAAGGAAATACCTTGAAAAAACTGGAAAATCAATATGAAAAATTTTGATTGAAAATCAAACAAAAGGAAATAAAGAAATGATAAAACTTCAATGGAAAATGAATAATGACAGGTAACTTTAATTCAACAAATTGACTTGTATATATAACTTTAAATATAACTTTTTCTTAGATTTTTAGGCGAAAAGACACAGTTGAGCTAAAATAATTTTTGTTCTTCATCAGACCTGGAGCACAGATGGTGGTGCAGTAAAAGATGTGCAAACCAGATCACAATAGGACTCTTTGAGACCGCGATGGTGCCCTTGTAAAACCTAACCTAACAAGGATAAGGGAAGCTAGAGATTTCTTGACGATAAACTTATAGATCGTGCGAACGGTCTGTCCTACTGTATGGTTGTGAGACTAGGCTCGTTACAAAGGACATTAAGAGAAGCTTGCAAGTATTTGTCAACGGCTGACTTAGACGAACTCTTCTTTTGAACTTAAACAAATTGCATAGCGACGATCTAGATGGAAAAAAATTGTAGTTCGTCTTCGCTCAACATGAGGAGAGCCTGTTCATGATAGACGTAAATAAAGAAAGTAAACTATCAGAATAGAGCCCAAGCCAATGATAGTCGAAAGTCTTTACCACTGAACCTTGTGCTAATTGCTCCTAGAGCTTCTTGATTTTCACAGCCTTATCATTCTATCCAAGAGAAAACTTTTAGTGCTTTTAATGAGACTTTGAAATCATAATCGATTTCTAGAAAATTTCCTCATGACTGAAATCAAAAAATGACTTGTGTAGTATAGGAAAGTATTTAAGAGGATCTTATCGATCGTAAAAGGTTCACAATAGTCTTTTCGGCCTTAAAACAGTTCAAAGATACGGTAGGGAAACGGTAAGTAATGTATTTCAGCTTTTCTATTGTGAGCTCCTCATACGCTTTTAGAAATTGTAACCTATTTAAGCTTTAAAGTCACGTTTCATGTCCTAGTTCTTCCTTTGGTCATTGGAACCATTTCCACTAGGTTGTAGATAAAACCACCTAAGAAGGACGAAATGTGATCCACAGCCAGAAACCGTAGAAAGAAACCTCATACGAACCCATTTTCACGACGATGATATTTTTAAGCAGAGCCTTACCTTAAAAGTTGATTAAAGTGGTTTAGTGGTTAAGCTATTAGCTTTCTGTACTGGATGTCACAGGTTCGATACTCGGAGCAAACTGAAAAAATCAAGTAGAGCTGGAATCGTGATTTTTCTCCAGTATGGACTTGAAGATCTAGAACGTAGAAATTCTACGCACCTTAGCAAAGACACTCAACCATTTTAATGGTGCATGTCAAGGATAAGACGTTTCAACAAGAAAATTTAAAATTAATTAAATTTCATCCTCAAAGTATCATTTTCATTGTCCCTTGTTCTTCCAAATCGTGACAATAATTTTTAATTTATTTGCTAATTCCTTTTAGAAGCATGTTCAATGTAATTCAATGTAATTTGTTATTCCACTTGCATTTATCTCTCAATCTTCTTAACTTACAACAAAAGGGATAAGTGGATGCGACACTCTTACAACATTTTTTCTTGTGCATTTAATTTGAAAGAATTTCACTTGATACAAAATATTTTCATAATAAATTTATGATAATTTAAATATCTTACATTTGATCACGATCCTGACAAAAGCATCTCTTTTTCTCGACATTGTGGTGCCAATGCCAATGCCTTCGTTAAATGTCTCTTTGTGTTTTCTTATATTTATTTATATTTATGTTATATGTTAGAATTTCATGTAATGCACTTTTCTCAGAAAATGAAAGACATAATTTTATTTATTCACTCATTTTTGGTCCATTCACTTGGAAATTACCCTTTCAAACAAAGAGCTGTTTACATTTTAACTTTTTTTCTTTCATTTTCATTTTCATGTTCATTTTCACTTCACTTTAACAAGAAAATATTGAATTGTCCTAGATTTCATTGAAATTGAGTCCGTGTAAAATTTTCTTTTGAACTGTACGATGAAACTTACTTAAATGACTTTCTGATTTTCCAAAACAACCAGATTTATTTGCTTGTATAATTTAATATTAAATTTTATTTCTTTTTTTTTTGTAAATAATCTCTCGCGGTTGTGTATACAAAACATTTCAACAGCAAACAAAGTTATAAAAGAAAAATTTTTGTGTATAAGATTCCAGAGACGTTTCATTCATTTACTTTAAATGAAAAGTAGTGGAAAAGAAAAACGCAGACGTCCACAATAAAAAATGAGCAATTATTGTAGTTTTAAATCAATATTTACGTTTAGAGAATCTGTTTATGAAATTTATTATGTCTTACAATATTTTGATCAAAATTCAAAATTTTCATCCCACTGTGCCTTGAAATGTATACACAAAACATTTGCAATAAATTAAACATGATTTTTTTTTCTAAAAAACAGCATGTAACGATAAAATTTGAATCTAAATCACAAAACAGCACGCAGATTAAAAGCCATAAAAGAAAATTTAATTTAACAAATTCATAGTCTGGGTAATTAGATTTTCATTCACACCCACATGATGTTCTGATGTTTTTTTTTAATTAAGAAGAGAATTTTTTTTCAATTAATTGTTAAATTCAAATGAAATGTTAATTAAAACGAACTTGGAATAGCGTGAAAGTGAGAATCGAACAAGAGAGGAATCGAAGTGTTGATTTGATGTGTTGAAAGGAAAATTCAATGATTTTTCAATTGTATTTGAATTTGGAAAGGTCAGATTTGGGTTCACAGAGTTGAATGACCAGACGTTTTCACGTATTTTAAGAAAAAAATATTTTAAAAGTAACCAGGCGTTTTCATTTGTTTGAAAAAAAAAAATTTACAAATAACCAGGCGTTTTCACTTCTTCTGAACAAAAATTATTTTACAAGTAACCAGGCGTTTTCATTTGTTTGAGAAAAAAATATTTTAAAAGTAACCAGGCGTTTTCACTACTTTGAGGAAGAAATATTTTACAAGTAACCAGGCGCTTCCACTTTTATTTGGGAAAAAATATTTTACAAGTAACCAGGCGTTTCCACTTATTTGAGGGAAAAAATTACAAGTAACCAGGCGCTTCCACTTCATTCGCATTGAAAATTCAACTAAATTTCTACTCTAATTCTGTTAACTTTTTTTCTACATTTTAATTTCCCACTTACTTGGATACCTTCAAAACATTGAAAATTGAAAGCTCATTATTTACAACATTGCAATATTAAACTTTTATTTGTATACACAAATCGATCTCCCATGATGATATTAGGACAGGTGTTGAAATGCAAATTTCCATTAAATTCATGTTCTCTAATATTGACGTTTTTCATTTCAATTTAAACCTGTTTTCAATCTTCTTCTATTTTCAATTCAAATCAATCAAAAACTATTTTTAACGAAATTTATTTACTGATGCAAAAACTTTTCTATATCAATCACGTGCGTTATTTTAATAAACATGAATATTATGGTAAATTTTTGCAGTGCATTAAACAAGATTTATTATGTTTTGCTTAATTTATTGTGTTATTTTTTTAAATGTAATGCAGACAGATAAATTACTTCACTAAAATCTGTGTTTATACTAATTAGCACTATTTTTTAAATGAATTCAACTCATCGCATACTTAAAGCTAGACTATGAATTTAGTTTTTTTTTTGATTGATGTTTACTTGCAATGAAATTCCAATTCGATTACATGGCAAAATTTTATCAAAGCAAAGCGATTTCTATTCTATGTAAATTAATATGATTTAACGTCTGTAAACTGTCAGCAGAAAAAAGGGTGAGAAGAAGTTTCATTGAAATAATGACTTGAAAAAAGTCAAGTTATGAATTTAATTGAAATTTAACGGTCAATTCAAAATAACTGACTTTTTTTTTGAAAAAAGGAAAACGTCTAATTTTGAAAATCAAATGCAAAATAGGCTCTTAATGAATTTTTTATTATGGTTTAGAAAAACGAACGACAGAAATTGGAAGTAAGGTCAATGAACCTTAAATAGTGCTCGAGTTTTAAAGTTTAATTTCCAGTGCTGCCATCTATGGTAATATGAAGACAGTAAAATTCATCGAAAGAAGCGTTTACAGATCACAAACAGGCAAATTAAACATTAATGAGAAATTTCTGACCTGAATTTATGACAAAATCTGAAAGAAGCTTGAACTCGTTTTGTACTAAAATTTGTAAGGAGCTTGAATTTGTCTTGTACTAAAATTTGTAAGAAGTTTGAATTTGTCTTGTGCTAAAATTTGTAAGAAGTTTGAATTTGTCTTGTGCTAAAATTTGTAAGAAGTTTGGATTCGTCTTGTACTAAAATTTGTAAGGAACTTGAAATCGTCTTGTATTAAAATGGTGTTTATTATAATTATGGATTAAAAGTACGAAAAATTGACACAAGATGTCTCTCAATACTAAAACTTGTCAAAAATCTTCATTTGAGGCCAATTTTTATCTCAAGGAACCTATCTGAAAGGTTTAGCTGCGAATGAAGACTGACTTTACTTATAAAAATTGAACTTTAACCAGAGCCCTCAAAATTGACGCGAATATGAATGTGGCGCCATCTATTAGAATTTTTTACATTACTTGAAATATCATGATAGTACTAGAATGAAATATGAACCAAAAACAAAATATTTCATTTCAAGATATTTTATAATATTATCTAAGCCATTCAATACAGAGTGATTTCTAATCGTGTTTCCAATGTACAGTGTGTTCAATTTTTTTCTAATTTTTCCAATAAATCAAAATTTACGTTATTAAATGGCTTCTTTGAACTATAAGAACTAATTTAATTTAATTTTAAATATATTTTAGACACATTTTTCATTAAACTAGCATAAAAACTATATTTAAAAAAAAAAAAACATCAAAACATAGAAGGAAATTCAGAAAGAGGATCAGTGACAGTGAGTTCAGGTAAGAAAATTCAAACTTTTTTAAATTTCATAAAAATAAAATTTGAATTTTTTTTCGTTAGATAAAAACGTGGGAATTTCAAGGAACGTTAGTAATTAAATGTTAAATGTCAAACTACAGGAAATAGCAATCGCTAGTCTAAATTAAAACTATTTTTTTGAGAGATAGATAATAAAAGTAACTCTAACAAAAATTTCAATATCTAAACATAACATCAACTAAAAGGAGACATTTTACAGGTTTAATTTTGATTTTTTTTATCAAATTTTAAATTTCTTTTTCAAATCAAATTTTGATTGGAGAAATTGAGTCGACATTCTTTTTTTTGTCTATATCATACCTGCTGCAGAGTCACCTATAAATAAATATACAGAAAAAAAATTAAGAAAAAAATTTGTGATTAACTGCCTTAAATTTGTATTTTTATTTATCATAATTAAAATAATTATATTATTTAACTTTCAAAAAACAAATTAAATAATTTAAAAACAAGTGAATTGATGAAAGATTTCTATACAAAAGTTAAGTTTTAAAGTTAATTTTTATATTAATGTGAATTTTTGATTAAAAAAATTACAATAGAATAGTAATAGAATATGCCTTATAAAATTATTAGAATTAAAATAAGGCTTCTAACTACTGAAATTGATATTGAAGAGCATTTAACGAGAAATTTTTCTGTGAAATATTTTTTTTTTCAAATATTTACGTTGAAATGTAAAAGATGAAAGAGAAAAAAAATAGTGATTTATACTTTTAAACTCTATGCTATTAATTAAATCACACAATTACAATGAACAGAAGGTGAGAAGAAGAATAAACAAGAAAACTTTATAATACTCATTAATTAATGTGGTTTTTTTTCTATTTTCTTTTTTTCAGTTTATAGGTCGAATCCATTGAATTTAATTTGAAAAAGAAGTTTAAGGAGGAAGAAATTCGTTCGATTTCAGTTAAGCTGAGAAGACACAGGTGAGCTTTACTTCAATTCAAATGAAATTAGAACGAATTCAATCAAAAATTTGTCAATAGGTGGCGCTAAGTGAAAGGAAGACGATTTGAGCTTGGCCAAGATCAAACACGATCAAGTACATATAGTTTTTTGATTATTGTATTAAATTAATGATGGCTCTATTCCAAAAATTAAGCTATTCAACGAATAACGGCCAATTTTTTTGAAATGCGACGGGGTCACCATTACAAATTTTTCTCAAAATCCTTTTCCATTTCTTGTTTAATTGAAATTCATACAAAATACTCTTAAAAAGAGTTCATAGCAGAATTTTTCAATCTCCTTTTAATTAATTTCATATCATAAATGCAACAGGAAATTAAATAAACCAAAGTTTTTCGTGTCCATCGTACACAGCAACGATTTGTGGTGTAAAGTTTCTTATTTTAATTTAATTTTACTTGAATACAAAATTTTACACTGTAATATCAGGTACGTAAAAAAAACTTTTATCCTTATACCTTTAAAATAAATTTTGAGCAGTAAAAGTTTTAGTTGAAAATAAATGACCAACTAATAACTAGTTTAACAATTTAAAAAGATAAATAATTGCTTCTAATTGACTTTATGAACTTTATTTAAATGGAAAAAGTAAAAAAATCACAACACAACCTTACAAATAAATAATGAGACCACATTTTATCACACTTGTGCACTTGTTTGACCTTCTCCATTGAAATTAATACACATTCAATTTATTTCCCGATTAGATAAGAGCATGGCCACAAAATATTAAGTGATATCAAATGAAATGTGTTCTCAATTGCTTGTGGTCCATAGAAAATGTTTGTATTTTCAATTGAATTTCAATGGTAATTTTATACCAAAGGAAATTTGATATTATTAAATAAATTTAATTTATAATGTTTGGTTTAAGTGTAGTTTTGGGTTTAAATTTTAATAGATATACAAATTAGAACCATCAGGTGCAAAATTATGTCATGTTAAATGCATTCACACATGAGTGTCATTTTATATTATGCATTTTGTTATGTCCGGGTTATTTTGAATATTTTAAATGGAAATAAAATGGTATTTCAATGAATTTGAAATTGGACAAAGATTTTTCTTTAAAAAACCAGGCGTTTCCATTATGAATTTCGATAAAATTGCAAAAAAATTAATAACCAGGCGTTTCCATTACAAATTTTAATAGAAATGAATAAAAATTGTAAAAAACCAGGCGTTTCCATTACAAATTTTGATAGAAATGGATAAAAATTGTAAAAATCAGGCGTTTCCATTAAAAATTTGGATAAAAATTCATTTTGATGAAAACCTAGACCGAAAACTTGAATTAAACGTGACACATTTGCTTTTATGTCAATAAACTTCACAAAATGCTGTTAAACTGTATACAAATTAGTATAAATTTTGCTAATAATGTCCTCAAAAACATGATTCAAGTACAAAAGAGAACACACTTCAAATGCTGAACAGGCAGGATAACAAACAAACATCAGTTTATCATGATGACGAGGATGAGGATGCTGATGCTGTCGTACTAATAAATAACACTAATCAATACTGTCCTTTTATTATTATTATAAATTTATCATGTTCAAGTGCACACATACACACACACACACACACACACACACACACACGTACAAAGAAAACAAAGATTAGACAGGCATTTTGATTAATGAACCCCTAAATATCTGTCATCTTGAGAAATAATTGGGGGAAAAGACCTGCCTATAAATTGTATTTATGCTAAACAACTTTATTGGAATATCATGATGATATTGATGATTTTCCTTTTTATGTGTATGTGTGTGTGTGTGCTTGCTCAATAATTGATCATGTTTATCATGTGAATTTCGTATCATGAATAACTTTGGCTTTTGCATCACTTTAATATTGTTATAAAAAAGCCACAAATCATCGTGTCACACATAATCATAATAATAATAATAATTATTATGCTTTTATTATTATTTTGCCATCATCACATACCATGAAATGTGTGTCTGTATTTGATCAAGGGAACTTTCAGCAGAATCAGCATTAAAATTTAAATTTAGGTCGAGTATCGAAAATGAGATAGAAGGCGAGACATTTTGCTGATATTTGCTTTTATTAAATACTCATAACAATGCTAATTAGATCATTAATTTTCACTTGATTATCGGTTTTAGTTCATAATATAAAGGTGGCTCTTCACATAAACAGAGTTTGTGTTTATATTATTTTTTTTTTAATTTTCTGTTAGGTTGCAGGTTGGTTGTTGTGTCAGCAAATTAATTTATTATAATAATAATAATGCAATTTGAACTGTGGCCACATAAACACATAATTTTGCATTGAAATTAGCTGTCAGTTGATTGTTTTTTGGTTGAAATTAACTGTGGTGAAATTTTCCTGTGCCAGTTTTTTTTAAGGTGACGCTTTCCATTTATTTTAATGAATTTGAAAGTAAAAATTGGATTTTGACATGAAATATATTTTTAGGATGTTCAAAGGCAACGTCAAGGTCTCAAAAAGTTCTTCGGAGGCCAAGAAATAATTTAATATGATTATGTATCAATTATATCAATGATATCAATTATGTGTCAAAAAATTTTTTTTCATTTGATTTTTGTTTCACTTGAGGCAGAAACGAGCTCTGAGATCTTTTAGAATAAGAAAGACAGAGTTGAGATGAGAATTTAGAGAAAAATGAACAACCTGAGATCCAATAATGTCATATTTAATGTAAGGCGTCGCCTTAAAATAGAAAGTGAACCCTTACATCAAATTAAAGTTACAAGAAGTCAATTTTATGACAAGTTAATTCATGAAGTGTTTACAAAACCAGAGCTTTGCTTTGAAATCAGATATAAGGCGTCGCTTTTAAAATTTCGCCTTCACAGGAAATTTCAACACGGTTTAACTTTATTTATTTTATTTAAATTTCTTTTTTCATTGTATTTTAAATTCAATTCCAGGTAAAACCATGAAATAATTGAGCAAAGACAAGTCGATTCCAATTGATGTGATATTAAAAGGAAAAAAGAATGTGACATAAAAAGAACGAAATGCATTCAAATTCAATTTCAATGCAACATTATGGAAATTGAATAGTCACTACAGTGAGGTATTCTAAACAAATACACACACACAGAAATATTATAACAGAGGAATTTAATCAACAGGTTGCAACAATTTAATGTAAATAGAAAAGGAAAACGAAAAATACAGAGATAGAGTTGTAATAATGGTGAGATTATTACACAATTGACTGCATAATATTGTTTTACAAAGGATAATTTTAAATGTAATTTTATGTATTTTCTGTATTTAAGTGATACCAGATAATGATTGGGTTGGAGATGTGCCTTGGATATTGGTTGATTTTGATTTGAAAGGTGATTAAATGGAAATACTTTGAATTGAAGAAACTTGAAGAAATTGTGGGCTAAGGAAGTATTAGCGCCAGGGATATGAGAGCTGTTATTGAGGTAAGTACTAAAAAAAAATATGAAGGCTCATTTTAAAGGCTTCATCTCTCACTCGAATGATTTGGCTTCATTAAATTTGACATTAAAGGGTATCAAATGCAAAATTTTGATCCTACTGGCGATTTGGCGTAAGCCTTGTTGACGTTTCATTTGAGTAATTAGATCAGATCGATTTGTAAGACGGTTATTAAGCATGCAGTGAGGCCATCAGTCGGGCCCATTATTTATACTCGTTATCATCATCTGAGGGACTTAGCTTACTTTTATCCTGTCATCCCAAGCAGTCGCCACCTTTATCTAGCCTTTAACTCAAATTGAGTAGCCAGGAAAAGGGACATTTGAGATTGTAAATTTTAATGGCTGGAGCGAGAATCGAACAGCCAATCTTAAGATTGATTTAACCATGATTTAATTAATCCATCTCTGGATCGTTTACATTAAAAGGTGAACATCAAATAACAGATTTACTCTACACATTTAACAACAATACACATTTAATACTTATTTAGGAATAGTTTTACTTTAAAGGAGGGTTTTGTGACAACGATTAAGGTGCAAAATGCATTAATGCAACAACATTCAACATTTAAATACGATCAAATTTAATCTAAGACATTTTCAAACACTTACCAGCTTTTGGATTAAGTTTCCCACCGATCCACGTAGTCTGAATGTAGTGTAATATCCGTCTCAGCAGTGGCCTATGTTTGCGTCGACTTCGCCTTGATGTTGTTGCTGAACCCCCCTTTTCAATGTCATTACTTTTAGCTTGGCACAATATTTCATCTGCTGAATTGTTGGCAGCTTCATTTTGGCCGTCGTCTGTATTTGTTGTGGCACCTCCGTCACCTGCACCACCCGCCCCAGCACTGCTACCAGCATCAGCGCCACTTCCACTATTTGGACGAGGGGCTTGAGATCCAGCGTTTGTTGACTCAGTCATTGTATTAATTTTAATTTAATATTATTTTAAGAGTTAACTTCAATTTTTCGTTTGATTCTTTGATTAATTTTAATACTCTTACAAATTTTTTATTGTTTCATTGAAATTTTTAATGTAATTTAATTTAACAGCTCCTTAAATTTGAATGTAAAAACACTTATAATAAGAATAAAATCCTTTTATATTTATTTAAATTCATTCATTTTTTGCTCTTTCTTGAAATTTCTTATATTTCTTCAATGAAATACACTTTCGACCGATTCAATGCATTTTCTTGTGTTCTTTTCTTTTAATACTTTTTTAAACACAATGCAAATTTTTTCAATTGTTTACCACTCTCAAATTATTCACAATTTTTTTGTTTTATATGTTAAATGTTAAATTTTGTAGATAAAAAAAGTATCAGAAAAAACCAACACAAATACAGAGTCTTAATAAAAAAGCTTTTAGAATAATTGCACACAAAAGGGAGTTGACTTTGCATGTATAAATGTTTGCCTTTTTTTAAAGCACTTTACATTTGATTCCTTGTGGAAAATAAATTTTTATATACATATTTTTTCTATCACAATTCACAGTGAAATTTAGAAAAAAAATAACAAAACTTTATTTATTTAAAAAATGTATGATTGTGAAAAGTGCAAAGAAAATTCAAAGAGTTAACAATGAAATATTTGATAGTGATGTAATTTTCAACATGATTCTCAATTGAAATGAAATTCTTCTTTATTTTAGTTTGGAAAGTTATCTCGTACTGTTTTTGTTCTTTTTTTTGTTTTAAATTCAGTTTATTTTCTCTTTTTTTTAAAAGTTAGGAAAAAACTAGGAAACATTAGTCAATTGAAATCAACTTCAATAATAAAAAAGTTTTACTTCCGTTTGATAAGGAAAATGAATGATAAAGAAAAGTTTTTACTTGAAATTTCAAATTATTTTCTGATACGATATTAACTTCAATGTGATAGAGCTCAAATTGACTCCTGTTATAATTGTGTGGGTCTTAAAACGATATTTTTCGATTGAACTTTAAAATTGTGGGTCTTAAAACGATATTTTTTGATTCAACTTAGAATTTGTGGGTCTTAAAATGATATTTTTCGATTGAACTTGAAATTTGTGGGTCTTAAAACGATATTTTTCGATTGAACTTGAAATTTTTGGGTATTAAAACGATATTTTTTGATTGAACTTGAAATTTGTGGGTCTTAAAACGATACTTTTCGATTAAACTTGAAATTTGTGGATCTCAAAACGATTTTTTTCGATTGAACTTGAAATTTGTGCGTCTTAAAACGATATTTTTTAATTGAACTTGAAATTTGTGAGTCTTTAAACGATATTTTTCATTTGAACACGAAATTTGTGGGTCTTAAAACGATATTTTTCGATTGAACTTGAAATTCGTGGGTCTTTAAACGATATTTCTCGAATGAGCTTGAAATTTGTGGGTCTTAAAACGATATTTTTCGATTGAACTTCAAATTTGTGGGTCTTAAAACGAATTTTTTGATTTAAAATGAAACTTGTGGATCTTAAAACGATATTTTTCGATTGAACTTGAAATTTGTGGGTGTTAAAACGATTTTTTTCGATTCCTGTCAAAATTTGTGGGTCTTAAAACAATTTTTGAATTGTAAAACGATTCTTTTCATCCCTTTAATCGAAAAACAGTAACGCAAAACTTTTAAAATTAACAATTTAATGAACTTCTCTATCAGTTAAAACTTAAACTGACTTTCTTTCATTTATTTTTCTTCTTTACTTATTTTACTTTACTTTTTCGTCTTTTATATTTACTTCTCATTATTATTACATCTAACTTTAAATAAAATAAAATAAAATAAAATAAAATAAGATGATGAATGAGAGCAAAAACTTTTAATACAAGAATCGGTCGTCTGAAATTTTTATATTTTACATGAAGAAATAAAAGAGCAATATAAATTTTTAACTGTTAAATTTGAATGAAATACAAATAATTATAATTTTTATTTTAATATTCACTGAAATTTAATGCACTTGCTTCACTACCTTTTTTGTATTTTAATAATTTTGCATTTTAATTTTATTTCTTTTTATTTTTTTTTGTAATAGAAGATCGCTTGCAATTTTTATTCTTTACATTTTCTTCAAAGTCTGGCACATTTTAATATAAACTTTTTTTTTCGTCAAAGCTGTTTACAAACTTTTCATGATTTTTTTCTTAAACTTTTTATTTCATGTTACATTGAAAGTAACTTTTATGAATGTAATTTTTATTTTTATTTTTATTAATAAATAAAACTTTCGTACTTTTTTTTGCAGACTAAGTTTTAGATGGATGGATGTTGCACTTGAGGTTGCTGTAAAATGGGATTACGATGTCACATCTTTCAAAAGTGTAATTTGTTGCCTGTGAAAATACAAAAAAAATATATCATTAATATTAATAGCAGTGAATTTTTTTAAAAAAAACTTTTCAAGTGAACTGAAATGAGGATGAAAATTTAAAATGAAATTATTTTCCATATAAAACCACAAAACTAAATACACACACTTTGTTTGTGGTTGCAATTTAATCCATTTTATTCATCATTGCATCGATTTACATTCACACACACAAACACATATACGAATTAGCATTGAAATAAGAGAAACGACAAAAGACACTAATTCTTGTATCAAAACCACACCTTAAGCCTTTTATTTATTGATTTCATCAACTGCATAAATTGCGATCGTTTCAATTGAATCGTCACATGCAAGAACGTATTTTCCTTCTTTTTTTTCACTGCAAAATAGAAAATAAACACATAAGCAATTTCATTAAATTAGTTTTCGATCCATATGTGAATTTGTGTGTGTGTGATGACAACAAATAACAACAAGAACAAACCCAGTTTAAAATAACATTTGAATTGTTCATTTTCTTCTGCAATTTAATTGTGAATTTCTGTTTTTTTTCTTCTGTAAGACACACACACACAGAAAAACCATTAAATTTAAATGAACAAGTAAAATACAATTGATTTTGTGTTTAAAAATAAAATAAAAAAGAGACATTACGATAGTTGTAGAGTAAAAAAACGAATGGTGTTCAATTTCAAGGAAGGAGGAATAAAATAAATTTAAATGTCTTTTTTTAAAGTTTTTTTTCGTGCTAATAGCAAATCGGAGATAGGAGACATGGATAAAATGTAATGAAAGTTAATGCAAAATGGGGATAATAAACAATGAAATGACAAAATTGGAGTAATTTAAAGCCAGATAATGCAGTGATGGTAAGTAAATTGGTCATTATTCGATATTTAAGATGAATTTTTTTTTTTGAATTATTTAATATCTTTTTTTATTTCAGGTTGGATTTCAATACTTTCACTGGATGGAGGCAGGTAAGTTTATGATTCAAGGAGCCTTAAAATTTTTAATTAAATTAACGGAATAGCGAACTTCATTTTAGGTCGAGATGGTACTAGGAAGGGGATGTATTCATGTAAGTATGATTACTTTAAAAAAACTCAAAAAATAGCCCAGAAAATTTTGAAGAAGAAAATGTAAAAGAAACCACGTAATATATGAAATTTGGCCACAGTAAGTTAATGCCCAGAAAATGGATCACCAAGAAGCACTTAAGTCTGATTGAAGTCAACTTATCGATGCCGCTAGTGAACTGTCACCATTTCAATGCAAAAAGAGGGGAAAGGATTCAATCGTGTTTGTTTCAATTTGATCTCGTTTAAAAAGCTCTTTTTTTTGAGCTCTACTCCTGGAAGTTCAATTATGACGATGACAGGACTCATTAAGACCATGTTAGTGCCCAGTTAAACGTAATCCAACCATTTTTATCCCATCATGCTCAAGTTTTTTAAGAATACATGATTTAAAATTATTGGATAGGTCTCAAAATTTGTCTAAAGGTTCTACAATACTCCTACTCCCTACTCCAATTTTTAAAACTTCCTCCGAATCAGTTCCAGGTACTTCGCTTTCAACAAAGTCTCTTGTTAGGTACTTCCAGAGCGTTAACAGATTTTAATCAGTGTTCGTTTTGGTCTGATCTCCTTAAAACATTTTAAACCCTACGTCTAGAAGTTCAATTTTGACGACGAAAGAACTCATTAAGACTGTCTTGATGCCTAGTTAAACATAATCTATTCCTCTTCATTTCAGAGAAAATTCTAGTACTGTGGTTACTTCTGTAATCTGTATAAAGCACTTCGAAAAAGTTTTCGAGACGTTTTCTCCTTTCAATGTAAGTTCATTACATTTTTCGTATCAAAATTTACCCTAAGAAACTTTTTTTATCATGGAACATTTTTCAAAAATGTGAGAAAATGTTTACTGTCATCAACTTTATTTCAACTTTGTTCATTTTCCTTCTTTTATCTGTTCATTTCATGTAATGCATTTTTTTTCTCTTCATTTCAAATTCCTTCAAAGAAACACAACGAACAAAGTTGATTCAAGATAATAAATTTATCTACTTTTATTTTTCTTTTCAATATTTGTCAAGTACAAACTATTTCTTGAAATATCCATAAATTTACTCTTCTACTATTCAAATCATTTCAATTTCAAAACTAAACACTTGTAACGAACAAAAAAATTTGATATTATTGATATCCATTAAAGGCACACACTCCTTTTGAAATTTAAATCATTGAAAGAAAATTCTCTTATTTACTTATTGCTTGTGTTTTTTTTTGTTTCCTTGATGTTTTTTACATCCCTTTTCCTTGTTTTTGTTGTTGTAAGGAGATAAGGGATGTCATGTTTGTAACTTTTGAAAGAATTGGAATAACAAGAAATTTTTTGTTCGATTCCCTTGATAATAAAAGTACAATGAAAACAAAACGAAACCCCTTTTTACAAAGTAATACAGTAAATTATCTTTAACCCAAATTGAGTGGATGTGACGTAAAAGTCACATTTCTATGACTTAACGAATTTTTCTATTTTTTTCAAAGTTTTTAAAAGTGAATTGGAGTTTTTCGAAATTCATTTTCATTCTTTTTCATTTTTTTCATAATTTTATGAAATTTTCCTAACAAATTTGAAATTTATTTAAAGTTTTCCACCGTTTTACAAATATTTTTAATGTTTTTCAATGTTTTCGCAGTTTTTTTAAATTCAGTTTCTAGTTTTTTTAAAAAAAATTGAAAAATTACTTTTATTTATATAAAATTTTCATCAGATTTCCTCTTCTCCTTGTAACATCATTAAATCCGTGAAATGAAATTTAATTAATGAGATTTTTCCTGATTATTAAATCTCTTCTTTTCATCTCTTTTCTTTTCATATTAAGCATATTATAGTATTATTTTAATAATAAAAATTTGCATTACAATAAAATGAAAAATCATTCAAATTACAACTTTAATCCTCTCGTTTTTCCCTCTCCTTTTTTCCTCTCATAGAATTACATTTAATATTAAAAAATTATAAAAAAATGGTAAAATAAAATAAATTTAAAATATAAAATGACAAAACAGTTTACAATGAACCACAATGAAAAAAAAAATGTGAATAAAAATTACATGAATAGAGAAGGAAAAAAAAGATTTATGATTAAAAGGCATTGATGTGGAAGTAAAATTTATTTTCAAATACATTTTATATAAATTTTTAGAAAAAAAACTCACAATGCAAAATTTCCAGTAATATCTAAGTAAAAAATATGTATTGAACGCAAATGAAATTTTTCATATTTTTCATTTTTTTTACAATACAATGAATATTACATTAAAACGAGAGGAATTGCAAACGTAGGATTGAATGAATTTTGGACCTTTAAGTGCATTTTTAGTTTCATTTCAGTTAATTTAAGATCGCTTTTAGGATATGGACGATAATTTGACTATTCAAAGAACATTTTTCGTGAAATTTTTGGAATATCAACTAAAATAAAGTGCTTTAAAAATTTAGGATGAAATGGAAAAAAAATGGTGAATGGTTTAAGTCATTATTTATTACAGCTTTACAGTATTTTGAATTATGAATTACGATGTAAGTTACGATGATAAAAAAAAAGTTTTTTTGTTGGAATGGAATTCAGTTAAATGGGTAATTTAGTACTAATCTTTTTTTTTCATTTCAGAAGATCATTTGCATTGAAACAACCTGTAAATGAAACCTTGTGAGTCGATGTTGGAATTCAAAGAACAGTAAAGGAAATATATTCATGTAAGTATGATCACTTTAAAGAAACTAAGCCCAGATAAAAAGCCCAGAAAAATTTTAAGAAGAAAATGTAAAATAAAACACGTGATATATGAAATTACACTGAATACTTAAAGCCCAGAAAATGGATCATAAAGAAGTCTGATTAATGTGAACTTGTCAACACAGTTAGTGCCTTCAGTGTTATGATGTCCTTATATTTATTTATAAAATTTTAAATGGATTACTGCCTCAATACTTAGCCGACAAATTGACAGTTGTAAGTAGTGCTCAACCGTACAATTTGAGGACAAATAATCACTATCGTCTTCCAAATTATCGTCACGTCAAGCAACAAAACTCGCTATACTACAAAGGCATCAAAATATAATAACGATTTATAAACTAAAACAACTGTCGACACAACTACTTTAAAACGCTTTAAACAATCAGTATTAATATATGTTAAAACTACAGTGAATTGTCATAACGTCCTATAATTTAAGTTGAAGCTGTGATATAGTGCTGTGATAAACATCATCTTATGGATGGACCCCAGCCACAAGTAACAAGTAAGTAAGTGTTACAAGGCGTAATTAAATTTGTTCCAACCAAAACAAAAGTAAATCAAATTTTTATTTTCTCAGCAAATAACAACCTAAGGGCCTTCATATCAAAATAAAATTAAGAAAAAACATCATAAATCATTTTTCTCAACTATTGTCTTTGATATGGATGAAGAGAAACGCCTAAAAGTCGTTTATTTTCCTTTTTTCCTCTTTTTTTCTCTCTCACTAGAGACGAAAAAAAACTCAATTACACATGAAAAAGTGATATGTGTTGACATTGAAGTCCAATTCCCAGAAGAAAAATATTTGTTTGTTATAAGATTCATGTCATGGTTAAAAGGCGTTGATATACAATTTGTTCAATGGGATTTCCTTCCATTAATCAAGTGATTTTTCTTTGTATTTTAATGCTCTAATTACAGCTCGAAGCAACCACTTATTTGAATTACAAAGAGTGGGATTAGGCAAAATCTACTTGAATTTCAAGATTCAAGTGTTAAACCGAAAAATTTTGTCTGTTATTATTATTATAATTTTATTTTAATTTTATCAACACTTTGGTTTTATTTTGTTTTTTTCTCCTTTGATATAAAGGAAGGAATTTTGTTTCATTTTATTTCATTTCATTTCAATACCTTTGATCAAATTTAATCCTTAATTTTCTGTATTTGAATTTGAATTTAAATACCAAAGTAACCACTTTTCTTAAATAAAATATTTAAATGAAAATAATTTTCCTTCTCATTTTTCATCTTCTTTCAATGATAAAAGTAAAACCTTCATCATCATGATCAAAAATTGTAGTTAAATATTTAATACCTTGTTTAAATAAATTACTAGTTGCTTTTCTTCTTTTCTCAATGTTTTTACTGATTTACTGATATTTTTTATCGTAGTGTCATGTTCCCAGATAAAGTTTAAGTTTATGTGTGTGTGTGTGTGTGTGTTTGTAATTTCAAGGAATTAAAGGATAAAAACAGTGAAAACACACAACAAAAGCACAATATCTGTAATTATCGCTCTTAACATCAATTTTCTTTGTGAAATTTCAATTGAACAATTCCCTCTTTTGAAATTCCTTTTTATCTGTGTATGTGTGTGTACGTGTTTGTGTTACAGATAAAATAATATGCTTGTTGAAATAAAACGAAGCCATTAATTTACTTCCAATAGCAACAAAATTACGTGTTATTTGAGTGTTTTTAAGCTTATCATGTGCATGTGTGTGTGTGTGTGTGTGTGTGTTTGTGTACATTTAACATGTAAAAATTTATTTACTCGCATTACCAGTCTCTTTTAAATAATTATACATGCACACACATGTCACATACGATGAAACTTGTTAAGTAAATTACGTTTCTTTATTGTTTTTCTTTTGTGAACTGAAGGGAACGCGAATCCACATATTTAAAGTAATTCTAATACATGACATCGCCAAGGAACGTGATTTAAAACTGTGTCTGAATAATAAATCACATGCGATATCTTAATAAAATGTAATGTAAAATGAAGGTAAGAAAATACATTGAAGATATTCGTGAAGTTATTGTTTTCGTTTTAAATTGCCATATTGGAATATTGGAAAATAATGTGGAGCGTCTTAATGGCGACACGATATTTGAAAAGGTGAAAGTGCGTTTGAACAAGATTTTGAAGAAAATATGTGGGCTTATGATAATAATTTCGTTTTAAATGAAAATGATATTTAAAGCCAAAAAATTTCCATGAAAGCCGATATCTGATAGCATTAGACTGTGAATCGAAGACCTCCTCAAATATTTGACCATGATCGACGATTTCAATGTAATTTTCAATGCAAAATCTTGTCCTTCACAAACATTTCCTTATTGAGATACACTCATCATTTCATGTCATAACCATCCATTTCAACAAATTTTCACAATAAGCTAAAAAAAGGGCATTCAAATTTTATTATTTCCTTATCTAATTTCCATACAACCACTCATTTTATCATTTTATTATATTTTTTTTTGTTATACAAAAATTATGTAAATTAAAGTATAATTTTCATCTTAAGTTTACATTTCACTACAAACACATACACAGAGACACAAACAAATAGGTCTAAATGCATTAATTTAATGTAAATATTGGCCTTTTACAAGTTTTTTTTTCCTCGTATTTTTTATTATTATTTATTATGTGATCCACTCCACCTACACTTGTGTTGTGTAAATTATCTTTATTATTATTATATTTCTTTTTTTGTTAACATTCATTTTTTTTTGTAGGTCGTCAATTTTCAAATGATGAAGATCATAAACAAAAACTGATGATATTTTGAGGTTATCCGGTGACCTACAGACATCAATCATAAAATAAAATGAAAATGAAACTACAATTATTTGGGATTTTTTTTTGTTCTTGTTGTTGTTGTTTTTTCATATCGTTGTGTTTCGTCTATCGTTTGTAATGTTTTGTTATTATATGAAAAAAAAATTGAGAGCAGATATTAAACAAAAAAAAATTTTTTCTGATAAATGAGTGAAATTGATCAAATTAATATACAGAGTATTTTTCGTGAATTTGATGAAATTTTATAGAATTGAAATTGAATTTTTAATAGAACTTTTTTCAGCATGCCAGCGATTGACGTGAAATCAGTCAAAAGTTCTGATGCGATATCTGTCAAAAGTTCTGATGCGAATCTGACAAAAGTTCTAATGCGAATCTGACGAAATTCCTGAAGCGAAATCTGTCAAAAGCCTTGATGCGAAATCTGTCAAAAGTCTTGATGCGAAATCTGTCAAAAGTCCAGATGCAAAATCTGACAAAAGTTCTGAATGCGAATCTGACGAAATTCCTGAAGCGAAATCTGTCAAAAGCCTTGAAGCGAAATCTGTCAAAAGTTCTGATGCGAAATCTGTCAAAATTCTTGAAGCGAAATCTGTCAAAAGTTCTGATGCGAAATCTGTCAAAAGTAATGATGCGAATCTGTCAAAAGTCCAGATGCAAAATCTGACAAAAGTTCTGAATGCGAATCTGACGATATTCCTGAAGCGAAATCTGTCAAAAGCCTTGAAGCGAAATCTGTCAAAAGTCATAATACGAAATCTGTCAAAATTTCTGAAGTGAAATCTAACAAAAGTTCTGATGCAAAATCTGTCAAAAATCTTGATGCCAAATCTGTCAAAAGCCTTGAAGTGAAATCTGACAAAAGTAATGATGCGAAATCTGTCAAAAGTTTTGATGCGAAATTTGTCAAAATTTCTGAAGTGAAATCTGTCAAAAGTTCCGATGCAAAATCTTGATGCCAAATCTGTCAAAAGCCTTGAAGTGAAATCTGACAAAAGTAATGATGCGAAATCTGTCAAAAGCTCTGATGCGAAATCTGTAAAAAGTTCTGAAGCGAAATCTGTCAAAAGTCTTGATGCGAAATCTGACAAAAGTTCTGAAGCGAAATCTGACAAAAGTTTTGATGCGAAATCTGTCAAAAGTCCAGATGCGAAATCTAACAAGTCCTCAAAGCGTGCTTAAAAGAGCATTTTCCTCTTATATTTCATTGTAAACACGTCACTCTCCGTCTATTTATAATCAGTCTGTATGAGTACTGTAGCCATTTACGTGCGTAGTTGAATATAACAACAAAAGGATGTTATTTTTACAACAGTACAAAAAAAAACGTAAACAAAGGATTACAGCAAAACAGAAAGCAAATCATGGAAAAACGAGTAAATATTTGAAAAAAGTAAATAAACAATTATGAGAGTTAAATTGAGTGAAAAACAAAGTAAATAGAATACAAAAATAGTAATCATTCATTTTTTTGTGTGTTTATTTCTATTTTTCATTTCAAGATTCAAATTCTGGATCAACTCTTTAATTTTCATTTTCATTTAAAAATCCGATAAAATTCACAAGAAAAAAAATTCATATTTCCTTGTATCAATATTTGTTAAGAAAAAATCTAAACAAACAAAAACCAAATTGAAATTTTCCTTTGTATCATTTTTTCATATCATAATATCACATATGAAAAGAATTTATGAAAAATTGAAATGATATCGATATTTGTAAGATTAAGAAAACATTGATTTTGAATTGAAATTAGGGTGACTCAAAAAAAATATCACTTTTTGATATATTTAAATTCAGTTCAATCAAATTTTGTATCAATCCAAGATAAAATTTCTATTTTTAGAATTAAATCTCTTATTATCATTAAAATTCAATTCACATTAAAAATAAATCAGGATTTCGATGAATTTCCCTTTTAAAGGCTCATATTTTATTGATGAACTCGAATCTGTACAAATCGTATCGTGAAATGTCACAATAAATGGCATGTCTCGTGACATGACAACAAATAATAAAAATCACATGTAAACATTTAAGAAAAAAAATATAACATGAAATTTTACTTTGAATCTCACAAATTTAAGATTTTTTTTTTATTTTCATCCACCTTTCAAAATGTTTCAAAAATATTTTGAATATGGATTTAAATTTCAATGTTAGGCATTTGTCAGAATTGAAATCGAAAGTACTCTAAAATCACAATAAGAGAAGATCAACATTGTTTATTTATTTATTTTTATTATTTTTCAATTTATATTTAAATTTAAACACACCTGACATGAAATTTTTCTTTAAAGTGACATCACATTAATTTCAATTCAATCACATTGCATCACATGTCGCGGCGTCACGATGGATGTTAGATACAAAAATATTCATTATCACATTGTTTTAACTATTTTCATTATACGTTTTAATCATAACGTGTTTGATTAAATATTTATAATTAAAAATAGAATAAATTGAACATGATGAGAGTGAAAAGTTAATTTTTTTTGCATTCAACTACGTCATAAGTGATCATGAGTCAATGCGAATGATTGATTTGAGATTGTTCATACAATTTTATTATTTAAACAAATTTTTGATTTACTTGAATTTTTTTTTATTTTATTTGATTTAAACTGAAAAATTAACTAGACTGAGAAATGTTTAAATCATTGTGAGTCAGATGTTTATTAATGAGAATCGAACAGAATTTGAAATTACACTGATCGATTATAATTTCGGTTGATGACGGAATTATTTACCTGAAAAGATTAAAATTTGAATCAAGGGTGGGTTAAATGAAATATTTTACTTTGAAAAAGATAAAATAGGTCCTTAGCTTGGAGAGTGACCTTTTAAATATGAAATTTTATCAATTTTATGCACCCAAGGCGCTAAAATAAGTGAAAGATTGAATTTTAAGAGTTGACTTAAAACCGAGAGCTAGTAACTCAACGTCTACTTCACAAAATACCTTTGGAGCTAACGAAAACCCTTAGAAAATTGAATTTTCTCAGTTTTTAAAGCGATGGCGATAAAATAAGAAAAACATTGAATTTTAAGAGTTGACTCAAAACTGTGAGCTAGTAACTCAACGCTTACTTCTCAAAAAACATTTTCACGGTAATTTGACCATCCCTTGCCTTATAATTTAAACAATTTCAAAGGGCAATTAATTTTCTTACTATTGACATTTTAATTAACCCAAAAATAACTCATTAAAATATCTATTGTTCAATTAAATTAAACTATTAAAATAACTCAAGCTTCAAATAAAATAAAAATGTAAGTCATTTTACCTTAATTTTTTCAATGAACCACGTGCCACTCAATTAACTTTTTTTCTGAAGTGTGATTTAAATTTAATTTTCAACTTGATTCTTAATATTTTTTTTTTGTTTACATTGATTTTGTCACTGATTTCATGTCACTGTAATTTTAAGTTGTTGTCACAACTGCCTATTCAATGGTTATTGTTATTATCAATTTTCTTTTTACGATTATTATTACCGTTATGATGATCATTATTATACTGATTACGTATCATTTTATATTTGTATTGATATTTAAATCATTTTTCTCTCTCTCATTCTACTTTTATTATTACAATTATTTTTGTCCTCATCGTCAAGATTTTTATTAGAATTACTTTTAATATAATATTAATATAAAATTAAATTTCAATATTTTCATTGTGATTGTAATGACTTGAACAAATGTTCTCGTATTATTATAATTTCAACAACAGCTAAATACTGATCATGATTTATAATTGGCGGAATGATTGTTTTCTTTTTCTATTCATTGTTTAAACACTACTGACCTCAATCAAAAAAAAAAATCAAGAAAAAAATTAAGAAAAAGTTCGTTTTTTTTTGTTATGATTTCATTGTACGCGATTGAAATGTAGTGAGAGTGATGATAAATCTTCACGTGTTTGATTGAATGAACGAAAAAAAAAATTATTATACATTTGTTCACAAGTTGGTTTTATATGAGAGGAATGATGAGATAAGATGATGATGATGATGGGACGCGACAGCATGGCAATATTTACATTACAAGTTAATTTAATTATATTTTTTATTGTAATCAAAAAGTTTTGTTTTTATCTTGTGGTGTAGACGGTAGATGGGAATGTTTCTTAGTAACTCAACACATACTTCTTTAAAATATTTTTCAATGTAATTTGAGCTCTCACTATCCAACGACACAAAGCCTAACAGTAGTTCTGTATAGCCAACGATACGAAGCCTAACAGTAGCTCTGGATAGCCAACGATACGAAGCCTAGCAGTACCTCTGGATAGCCAACGATACGAAGCCTAACAGTAGCTCTGGATAGCCAACGATACGAAGCCTAGCAGTACCTCTGGATAGCCAACGATACAAAGCCTAACAGTAGTTCTGGATAGCCAACGATACGAAGCCTAGCAGTACCTCTGGATAGCCAACGATACGAAGCCTAATAGTAGCTCTGTATAGCCAACGATACGAAGCCTAACAGTAACTCTGGATAGCCAATAATACGAAGCCTAACAGTAGCTCTGGATAGCCAACGATACGAAACCTAACAGTGAAATTCTTTACAGGTAAGTTTTTTTTTCAATCCACTTATTCCTGTCTATTCATTGAAACAAAGCAAAACACAAAGTTTTTTTTTATAATCTCTTTCCGTTAAAATTAAAAATCCTCATTAAAATTCATATGAAAAAGAAATTACTTCACAACAAATGTCTAATTAAAATTTTGTATTATCAAGGTTTTAATAAAATGCTTCAATTCAAAAAAAGAAATAAAAATAAAATTTGAGAAAACCCTCTCTCTGTCTCTTTCTCTCTATGAATCTCTCTTCATTATAATCATCATCATCATCCTACATTCATTAAATAATAATATAAACAATTATTCATTATTCATATAATTTTAATGTATAAATAGAACATTTTAAATAGAAATAGACTTTAATTAATATTAAATTAGTACAACTATTTCATTTTAATTTATCAACACAACACAAAACATATGTGAGTGTGTTGTATAAAGTGAATTAACAAAGTACATTATAACTCATTTGTTATGTTTTGATAGAAAATTTTCAGATACAAACTAAGCTAACAGGTGTGTTGGTGTCTGTATGTGAAATGTGTGTGCATACGTGCATAGAGAGACAGAGAGATATTTAATTGTAATAAAATATTAATTAGTATTCATCAACTATGTTTTCTCCTCTCCTAATATTATTATTATTATCATTATTTTAATTAATTTAACGTTATTATTATTATTATTCTAAGTGATAGAAGTGAAATTTAAATTCCAGTCTCAATGCAAAAGGATACAAAACCATGGCAAATATTCATCAAAAAGGTATTGAGCAATACGATGACTACAATAATAAATGATAAATAATTATATTGTTATTAAATTTAATTATCATATCAGGTAATACCGAGTAATTATAGAAGTGAATGTTGCATGTCAGATTAATTGAATTACATGGAATTTATTTGTCTCAGTGTGTATTTCATTTTAATGTTTTAATGATTTAAATTTTGTTTTGTATTTTCCAGGAAGATTGAATCGAGATGAAAATCAGAAATGGAGAATGACCTGAAGTTAAATGGATATGAAGACACGTGGAATTCGTGGTAAGTATGGATTGAAATTTATATTTTACTTTGAGAGTTTGTTGAGTTAAATTAAAATGAGCCCAGAAAGTTGTTTGTTCTTCAAATGAATGCTTCATATGAAAATTTTATTTAACACTACATCGAGAGATGGAAGGCAAGTAAGATGACATTTCAAAAGGGAAATTCTTCAGTAAAAAGCACCATGAGAAGAACTTCGGTGTCCGTTGTGTTTTATTTCAAGGTTAAATTTACAACCCAAAGCCGTTAAGGCCTCAATGCAAGTTCGGTGTAATCATGATGATTATAAGAAGCCACTTACACCCAAAACCAGAAGGGCATCAGTGGAAACACCCTTTCCCACTAGTCTCTTAGTGGTGCTTCACTAATTTTGGTTTGAGAGTGTATTGTTGAGCTTTTTGTCAGCTTTAATGTGAAACCAGGCTCTCATTCATGTCCAACTGATATGCGTTTGAAAGAGAATACGAGTGAACAATTTTAGGACGAACTCCGTGAAGCCTCTCAAAATGCTTCTTTACTCCTTACGTTCATTAGGCGCCTCAGGTTAAAGTAAGTTAATAAAAAAAATACAAATCAAGCTGAAACCCCAATCAAATATCTAACAACAAAACTAAGAAGAAAAATAAAAGGAATAAAGGTAAAAGTAAAAATTTAATGCTGACAAAGACAATAATCGTATAGATAAATACACGATAGATGTTCAAATCAAAAACAGAATACAAGAAAGAGGAATAAAAAAAACAAAATCCATAAAAAACAACACAAAAGGAAAAGCAAAATAAATGATCATAATAATAATCGTAAATTTTCTTTCAGAAAACAGAATTTTTTTATATTTATATCTGGGTCTTATTTTTTTTCCTTGTAATTTTCTATCATCTGACATGACAGACAGTGTACGAAAGATTTCCAGATCTCTCTACTTTCTTTGATTGCTTTAAATTTTCCACAATTACAAAAAAAAATACGTTGGAGTTTTAAATTAAATCCATCAAACTCCGTATTGACTTGTAACAAGCTCTCATTCAAATAATTTTTTTTCTATCTTACCTTAATATTTTATTTTATTGTTATTTTGTTCATCTAAGTTTTATTTTGATTTTCCTGAGATTCTTTCTGGCTGGATTTTTTCTGTTAAACGCATGAATTTACACACACACATGTAATATAATTTTATTTTATTGCCTTTAACATTTTCCAAGGTCCAGGTACCTACACCAACACAGGAAAAAAAACAAGAAAAACAACGTTTTGGGAGAAAAATAAGAGAGTACAATAGAAATTTATCCATTACAATAAACAAAGAGGGATTTAATATTAAATGTGTGTGTGTCTGGTTTCGTAAAATTAAAATTGAATTGCGTCGCTTTACAAAAAAAAATTGTAATATAAATAAAAGTAAAATGTAATAAAATGCAGAGGTTTTTCCGTTTAAAGCTTGACTTGGACTCGTAAAATAAATTTTTTAAAGCACATTTAATTTTTTATTTATTTTTTCAAGGAAATTGATTTCATTTCACCATATTTTTCCTCATAATTTTACGCATTTTTACAGTTCGTTGGATGAGATCAAAACTTATTAACGACGCTTCGATTATTTTAATATGGTTTTACTTTTCTCCATATAATTTGAAATGAAATTTTTCCTTTGATTTCACATTTTACGTTCAATATCATCATAAAATGGAACGAAACACAAGAAATCACATCATCATCAAACGTAATGCCTCAAGGTAGAAAATATTACGTTTCATCTTAAATTCTTCTTTTGAGATACGTGAAATTGACATCAGTATCATCATCTTCATAGACAATAAATCTCTGAAATTACGTGCAATTTGATATGATTTGTAAAACATTAAAATAAAAAATTGTCTCGCGTAGTAAAAACAAAATTTTACTACAAAATACCAGGCGCACGCGTACACTTTTTTTATCATATTTATTTTTGGGGTATATTTATTACAACGTATGAGAATATTAAAAGCAAAAAAGAAAAATTGAAATAAAATCCAGCCAGGCACCAAATTATTATTTTATTATTGCCACTGTCTGTCACTCTAAATTAAGGGACAAATTCCTTTGAAAATCCCCATTTAATTTTATTATCATTAAATATTTTTTGTTTTGACAAAGTGAGTTTCAAACTTTGACAGTTTTATGTACATGAAGTGCTTTTTAAAATTTCATTATTTTACATATTTTGTGTGTGTTAAATTTCAGTTGAAGCGTAATTACGAGTATAAGAAGATTTGAATGCTTTTAAATTATTTTAATCATTATTTTCATATTAATTTTAATTATTTTTTAATATTTCTTTTTTTGAAATTACGTATTATTTTTGTTGAAATATGGAATTTAAATGAAAGTTGGTATTTATTAAAAAGTAGGAATCATTTGCTTGGAAGGCATTAACCTAAATTTAATTTAATTTTAATGAAATATTAATTAAAATTTTCATTTTTTTTTACAGAATTATGAAGTCATGGAAATGAGAAAAACTCTGGACGTAACATTCAGGGAGGAAATTAAACTTAATGAGCTTTTTTAAGATGATCAAAAGTACGGACAGGACACTGCTGAGGTTCAGCACTCACCTTCTGATTTAGAAGACCAGTTAAATGGATCTCAATCGATGGCGTCGAAGTAGATCTCAAGGAACAGGTAAGAAACTTATAAGAAGAATTGCAGAATAGACAACTCTAAAATTCAATTCTTGACCAGGCTAATACTGAAAAATGGCTGAAAGGACTTTTTACGTCTTCTCAATTTGAGTTAAAAGCTAGATAAAGGTAGTGACTGCTTGACCTGACTCAGTAAAGGCTTAGGTCTTTGATCATTTTCAAAGTTGACTCAAACTTACTTACTTATCTGGCTTTTCAACAAAATTCTTAGTCAAAGCCTGTTGAGGAAAGAACAACGCTGTTAGTGAACCATTAGTTCCTGCGTCAAAAATATTAATGCCTGCACTACATATCAAAATTGGATTAACAACACAGTTATTTCAAAAACTTTATTCCCAGAATGCTGACTTAAAAAATGAGCTGAACAAAATATTTCCAAGTTTATTAGACGCAAAGAAGAGACTCGGTGTCTATGCCCGCCATGTGAGCAATGAAGTGGTCTTTGGGCCTTGGAGTCGCTATACCTGTTCGAAGCCAGGATAAAGGAGGAGAATATTTTAAAGAGTTTCAAAAAGTTTTTGAAGGGTTTTGAATGGTTTTTGACGAGTTTTGAAAAGTTTTTGAAGAGTTTAGAAAAGTTTTTGAACAGTTTTGTAAAATTTTTGAAGAGTTTCGAAAAGTTTTGTAAAATTTGTAATCGCCATATCTGTTGGAAGCCAGAATAAAGGAGGAGGGTTCGCGTAAGGCTCACAATTCTACCGCTTCAAAACAGCAGGTGATGAACGAAGAAGAAGAACAAACCAGACTCAAAACCTTTGATCAAAGAGCTGGATAGTCAGGGGCTTAAGTCAAATTGCATCAGGCGTCCTTAAAATTTAAATTATCATGTGTGGCCTCTTCAAGGAGCAGAAAAATTCATAGACTTTAATCTCATTAGTCTTTGTACTACAGTAAGCCCAATTGTGGCTTCAGTAGGAAAAATTGCTCATCCAATGAATCTATCATCAGTCTTAAAATATCAAAAAAAACTTTTGACTGGCCTTACCCTTGATTGATTTGAGCCCTGACGGAACTAAAACTCTTTTTCAAAAATAAATACAAATCACAAAAACAGAAGATCATTAAATGAGCAGCTCAGTTCCAGAAAATTCATTTAAAATAACATCAATTCACTTCAATTACTAACACACACATTTTTTCAATTTTTTTTCTCATATAACTTCACAAAAAACGAGACTAATTGCTTACATAAATTTCACTGTAATTCCTTTTCTCATCTCAGTTACTTGCATGAATTCTCTTCAATGGGATGCAATACAATGTAATGCAATTCAATTCTAAAGTAAATAAAGTACAGAAAAGCTCCTGACAGATCCTCTCCATCACTCTTTTTCTACTTTTTTTTTATTTTTTTTCAATTTTTTCATTGAATTGTATTGAATTGAAGCACAAATTTAGCTCGAACATGGCTTTCAATGAGATAAAATGAGCAAAAAAAAAAATTACTGTAAAACTGTATTTACAAATGTTATTTTAAACATTTACTTGTTTTTTTTTTGTGTTCTCTCTCATTTCACAGTCAGACAAATAACATGAAAGCAACAATTTTCAAGCAATTTTTTTTGCTTGTTATTTATATGTTGCAATGAAAATTTGCACAAAAATACTTGTGTACACTTTTTCTAATGTCATATAACGTCCAGTTTAGGTGTGTACTGGCTTCAATTTAACTTGAATATTAGTGTGAACACATTTTGAATAGAAAAACATTTTAAATAAAGATAAACACAAAAAAAATTTCCCTGCATTGAAATTGAAATTAAACTCGATACAAAAAAAAAACGAAAGAGAGAAAAAGGTAAAGACAACCAAAGCAATAATTTTAAATGTACTACAAGTTTTTGTCTTGCATCACATTCGAATGTAGTTCAATTGAAGCATGAAAAAGAACAAAATTTATTTTAGATCAGCAATATTTTGAGACATTCAA
This sequence comes from Culicoides sonorensis, assembly GCA_900002565.1. Lineage (NCBI taxonomy): Eukaryota > Metazoa > Arthropoda > Insecta > Diptera > Ceratopogonidae > Culicoides > Culicoides sonorensis. The sequence goes on along the minus strand of LN483557.1, from coordinate 90,356 downwards.
ATCAAATAGTACACTAATAATAAGTGAATTTCCGTGTGTGTATGTGTGTATTGCAGTTTTCGAAACTTTGCAGTCAAAATACAATGAGGACAAAAATAAATCGAACTAAAACAAAAAAAATGGATAAATTTATATTGAAATGAAATTATTATTAAAATAAAACAAAAAATTGCAATACAATACAATACAAGCGAAAAGCAATTTAACATCATTCTTGATACATCCGTGAGTGCATTGAATTTCAAAACTGCAAAATTGACTATTATACTGCAATGAGACGTGACATTTGTGAAAACAAGCAAGTTACTGTCATAGAATGTACAACAAAAAAAAATGGGTACAGGGTAAAAAATTTTTGCTTTATGAATGCAGATGAAAAGCAGATTTATGCTGTTTTATGATGAATGAGTTCAATTGAAAATGGGTTTTGAATATGAATGATTTTTTGCATGGACTGTGTTGGTTTGAATTGATGGAAAACTGGATGAGATAAATTGAATGTGTTTTTTATTGGATTGAACGGTGTGGAATAAAATCGTGACATGTAACATGCGTGTAATTTTGATGGAAAATATGTTACAAGTCAAGGGTCATTTCATTAAAAGGGGGATCTGAGAGGAAAATTTTGATGGATGGTCTTCAAATGCACTCACAATGGTTCAAAATGATGCCCTGAGTACTGGCTTTTAATGCTTGGTTAAAACATTTGCAAATCGTATTAAAATTAATAATTCATAGAATCACATCTAAGGCCATTGAATTGAAATCAGTTAAAATATTAACTGTAAAAATTGAAAAGTCCACTCAAATTTGTATAAAAACTTTTCAAATAATATCCGATTTTTTGTGCAATTTTTTTTCATTCCTTCCTCTTTCTTCATATTTTCATTTCATCATATTTTAACTTCATCCTAAAACATTTTTTTAATACTTCCCATATTATTTTTTATAACTATTCATAATAATAAAAAAAAATATTTTTTTTTGAATCGTGATCACATTTAAAATCAAACATAAAAAGGAATAATAACCATAATTGTCTCATTTCGAAATGAGAAATTGTTTGATGAATGGATTGCGATTATTATCATTATTATTATTATTCTTAATTCTTTCATTGATTTATAGAATGAGCAAAAACTAAGAACTAATAAACCATAAAATAGTGACTGCATTGAATTTTGAATATCAAAAAGGAAAAAATCATAATGGGATGAAATTTCAGGAAAAGCACGTAAAATAAGAGAAAATGATAAAAAAAAGTGTAAAACGTGATTTAAGTCGATGCAAGCGAGCGGATTTTTCACTCGACTATATTCAATCATTTAATTTTGATAAAGATGTGCAGAGTTTTGAAAATTTTTGTTCAGTTTTTGAAGAGTTTTGAAAGGTTTTTGAAGAGTTTCGAAACCTTTTTGGAAGAGTTTTGAAAAGTTTTTGCAGAGTTTCGAAACGTTTTTGAAGAGTTTCGAAACGTTTTTGAAAAGTTTCGAAACCTTTTTTGAAAAGTTTTTGCAGTTTTGAAAAGTTTTTAAAGAGTTGTGAAACCTTTTTGGAAGAGTTTTGAAAATTTTTTGCAGTTTTGAAAAGTTTTTAAAGAGTTTTGAAACCTTTTTGGAAGAGTTTTGAAAAGTTTTTGCAGTTTTGAAAAGTTTTTAAAGAGTTTTGAAACCTTTTTGGAAGAGTTTTTGCAGTTTCCAAAAGTTTTTGAAGAGTTTTGAAAAGTTTCGAAAAGTTTTTGAAGAGTTTCGAAAAGTTTTTGAGAAGTTTCGAAAATTTTTTGATGAGTTTCGAACAGTTTTTGAAGAGTTTCGAACAGTTTTTGAAGATTTTCGAAAAGTTTTTGCAGGGTTTCGAAAATGTTTTGAAGAGTGTCGAAAAATTCTTTTTGAATTTCGAACAGTTTTTGAGAGTTTCATAAATTTTTTGAGCAGTTTCCTCACAAGACAGACAACACAAGTACCCACAATACTTACATTTTTTCAAATCAACTGAAAATTTCTTAAAAAACGTAAAACCAATAATTTGATTTGATTTGCTATTGTTCTATAAATTCAAACAGAAGCCTAGTTATCGTTTCAAATAATGAAATGGCACGTGTTCCGTATGCTACTTTAAAAGTAAAAAAATAATATTAAAATGACATAATCGGCTATTTTTTGTGCAATTTTCCTTTTTCTAATCATATTATTCATATTTTTTTACATTAAAATCTAAATTTTTTTCTAACATGAACTTCAATAAGAAAATACACACAAAAATATGATTTGAATCGGAATTGAATTGAAATTGAATTGAATTAAATTTAGATAATGATCAAATAATAAGAATAATTCGAATAATAATTTTCAAAAATTTAATATTCAACTCTCGTTAAATTTTATTTTATTACCTTATTACGATGATTATTTATTTTATTTTATTATATTTTCTAACAATAAAAATTATATTTTTTTTCTCATTTGTTTGTCGGAACGTGTTTCGCTTGTTTGTTTGAAAACCGGAAACATTTGGTTATGATTATCGCTAGTTGTGATAGATTTTGAGGCAAAGATAATAATTGAATTAATGTCTTAAAATTGAAATTGGATTTTGAAATTAAATTTGCTTGATTGTTTTTTAATCTTGATTGTTTTTTTATTATCTTCGTTGTTTGAATATAAAATTGAATTAATTAAGGATTTAAAAGATGGTTTTATTGTTGATTTACTGTTAAAAGGAAGATTGTAAGTAATTTAATGATCGTAATCAAGATTACGATGAAAAAATATGTTTTTTATGTCATAAAATTAACTTTTTATGTCTTTTTTAGTGGAAATCGAAGGAAAATTCACTATAAGGAGCAGTTTGCCGATCAAAAATCATTTAGATTGAATCCCAGTGAAAATGTAGCGAGAAATTTAAAAGAAAAGTTTTTGAAATCTCTCAATGACGAAAAGACATAGTGAAAATTCGGATGCTGAAACATTTAGGACCCAGGCTGTAAGTAAAAATATTCGGATTATTGCACTGCGAGTAGTTTGCGGGCCCTTTTCAGCTTACACAGCTTATAAAACTCAAAAATAGTTTCAAGGACAAAAACTTACTAAAAATTTTTCAAAATATATAAAAAAACTGACGACAACCATTTATCATCATAATGAAAACACATAAAAAATCATCATAAAACCACCTCATACATAAATCACAAATAAATAACTTTAAAAAAAATTTTATGACTCCCATGAATATGTTTCGTCACAACCCCGTTTATTTGTTACCAATCTATTATTATCATAATATATGACATAAAATGATGACAGTTATAGGCATATTATTATCATTATTAGCATGGTATTTATTGTTAAATGTATGTAGATTGTATTGAAAAAAGTTTTTTTAACTGTTTTATTTTTTTCTTTTCAGGAAATACAAGGAAAATTCAAGGAATGGATTGTTTGCAAGGAATGGAATCAAGATAGCGTGATAAATGTAAAAGGTAAGTAAAAATTATTACAAGTTAATAGCCCAGAATTAAGATTGCTTGAATCAACATCATCATCATAGTGAAGACCATTGAAGTTTCATCGCCAAGAGTCATCGTAAATTGGAGCTTAAAACACCAATGGCAGCTCAACGAACTGAACGGTGCTAGCTGGACGTCTAATTGGGTCTAATTGAAATTGAAAGGACTCCACCATGGATTAAAGTCCTTTTGAGTGACTTCAATAAAGAGCTGATCTAAACACCAGAGAGCTAGTTCCAGGCTTCATTTTTTAAAGAGAGCCCATCTTGAATCGATTTAAGCTCCAATGTCATATTCATCTCATCATGAAAGTCACTCACAATGTGCTAATAGCCCGCTAGTCATCTGTATCATGTTCATTTTGAATGTAATCGATTACAGTCATTGCATTACATTACCAATACGGATTATGTTATTTATGTCATGATGGTTGTTAACAACCGAAACAGAGATTAAAATTTATCAACAATTTAAATGTAGCCAATAATTGTGATGTCAATTGTGTTTTACATGACAAATTTGTTGACATGTCAGCATTTTGAGTGCATCATCATCCTGACAATACTGCCATCAACTTGAGTATGGTCAATCGAAGTTAGGTCGCGTTTCTAACTCTTTGATTTAAGAACCCAGTCAAAAATCGATTCCATACTCTTCTTATATTCAGAAAAACTATTAAAAACTTGTCAGGCTTAGTTTTACTAGGAAAAAGACCACGTACTTCCATCATCTGACTGCTTCAGACACCATCAAGCTTTGATTCCTTACTTATCGAGATGTATCTGAATATATTTCAAGGAAAAACATATTTCAGTACCAATAATCTTCTCAATTTAATGCACCACAATTTGTTTTCTCAACATCTCAACACGATAAAATTGCATAAATAACTTAAAAATACCAATAAAACACATCATCACAATGATTATCGCTGCTCCTTTCCTTATACTTACTTAAAAACTAACATTATACCCACACATACAAAGTCATACATCGTTTCATTTAAATCCGTGTTTCTTTTCCCTGTCTAAATCCCGATTACAATTTATTCATAATATAAATAAATATTATATGAATAGGTGTTACGTTTTCCTTCCTTTTTCTTTCCTTGTACGAATCATGTATATTTACATTAAACCAGTTTTCTTATGGTACAGTTTGAATTTTAACTTGAACTGTAATTTTAAGGGAGTACCCAAAACATGAAATACATGTAAAAAATAAAAGATAAAATAATCCTTAACTGGTTAATGCCCGATTTGGGACACATTCAACCTTTCTGTTAGCAATTTCATTGTAACGTGTTCATATTTCATTTTTTTTCCTTCATCTCCTTACATTTATTGATAAATTTATTCAGTGTGGTTTTTTTCGGTGCCTCTCTTTATCATTATTATTTTTTATGACACATTTATATGCAAAAAGTTTCTCCCTAGATTTTGCTTTCACTTTCTTTTCATCATTCTTTTGTTTTATTTTATGACATCATTCAATTTTTTTTGGTTACATTTAAATTTTTTACAATTCAGAATAATGACAATGTAGTTTTTTTTTTGTTCATTCAAGGAGACGAAGAAAGGAGCTCAATACACATTTAGTTAAGGTTTCATGAGAGCACTTTAAGTTAAACGTTTAACAATAATTTTCACCTTAACTTTATCGTGTCCTTGTGGTTTGTCACTGAAATTTAACCATTTAAAGGAATTTTTGATTTTTTTCTTCTTCATTTTCTTTTTCTTGTTCTTCTTTCATGAAATTATTATCATAATCATTATCATAAAAGTTTATTATTTCTTTCTTCATCCCTTAAACGAAATCCTTTGTTTGTCTTAATTTTTTTCTTGTACTTGTGCAATGCGACACTTTTACTAGATAAAAAAACTTTCACTACAATAATAGTCAAAGAACGAAAGAAAAGGTATATTAACAGCATGAACACAACTTTCTGGTAATGTGCTAAGTGTGTTAAATTCAACGATGACATGCTGTGAGTTTGTGTGAATTTTGAAATCTTTTTGTTATCATATCACATTTTAAAAGATGAAGGCGTGTATAAATATTTTATTTGTTTTAATGTAAATTAAGGGATTTAATGCAGTTTATTGTTATTTTTTACATTCATTTTTAATGATTTCATATTAAATTTAATGGATTACGATCGAAAAACTGATTTTTAACGCCAAAATGTAGGCAATACATTTCACGTACATGATTTTGATCAATTCAGTGCCGATTTTTATTGAATTGATGTTTAACATAGTTAGAATGATGTTAAAATGCGATTAAGAATCCTTGGAAACATTTAAAACAACATTTCATTGAAAGTGAAATATTGATTGCATACTTTTCGGATTATTTTTTCAATGAAAAAACTGTATTTATGTGAAATTTCAAAATGTGTTGATACAAGAATGAGAAATCTCATGTGATAAACCAAAAAAATTCAATTTTGATTCTGAGAAATTATGATTTCAATTTAACTTTCATTTCAATTTCAATGTAATAAGAAGACATATGGCAAATAAGGCGTCATATCTGTATAAAAGGGTTGAACAAAAAATTTCATCATATTATTCATGAAGCAAAAACTCAAGGAAAATAAATATTATTTTTTATGATATGAGACAATGTAAATGTAAATATTTGAATTAAATCAAGAAAATTCATTGTTTTTCTTTTCATTTTCATTTCCATGAATTTTCCTCGTACTTACAATCATGATATGATGACATGATATATGAATTATGATATGTGAAATTTATTGAAGTTGATGTCAGATGTTAGGTGCTTACCTGAAAAGAGAAGAAAAGTGAAAATTATGTCAGTAAATTTTGATTCGATTCATGAAAGTTAATCAAAAACAAAGGAATTCATGTAAAAAACCAGTCGTCTTCATTATTTTAAGCCTCATCATCAAAAGGTATCATCATCAAAGCAAAACAAAGTAAAACAGACAACACAAAGTAAAACATTTTTTTTTCATTTAATTTTTCATAATTTACATTACTTCAAATAACATTACATTACAAAAAAAACAATTACCTTTGTTTCCCTCTTAAAATACCAGGAAAATGAAGGAAAAATTATAACAATTTAACAATGCATTGTATGTTAAAGTGGGTCGTTGTCTGTAATTTACCATGATACGAAAAAAACATTTATATGAAAAAAAATGAGAAATTCACATCATCATTAATTCATAAAGAAAATAGAATAATAAGCGTTTATGTTTTGTGCTTTGTAATTTTTTTTGTGTTGTCTCGAATTAAAGTGGGGGGGAAAATTGCATTCAATTTCAACAGTTAAACATCATTACAGGCATCTATTCAAAATTACAAGTTAAAATTCAACAAGTTTTACATGGGACAGGAAAACATGAAGGAAATTTCTTTGAAAATTTACATTAAAATATGATTTTAAGCTTTTAATTGATATTTAAGGGGATTTTCGTTCCGAAAAGTATGCAATGAATTTCACTGAAATGATTAAATTGAATTTTTTGGATTAAATTGAACGAATTTCAATTAAAACCTTTAAAGAAATTTCATTATCAGCCTTGAAATTGAGTTTGCCATCCACGATTTCATTGAAAATCAATATTTTACTGGAATTCAAAGTTGATTGCATACTTTTCGGATTATTTTTTTATATGAAATACAGTTTTTTGATTCTAATTTCAATTTTTGTATTTATTTTAAAGTATTCTTTATTTTAAGTAACTTTTTAATGATAATCTTACAATTAAAACATTGTTTCAAGGAATTACAAGAAATAAATGATATGAAAATTGCTTTCATAGTGATTCAATGGCAGTGAAGGCTCTAATTTTAAGAGTGATTCTTATAATTAAATTTTATTTTCATTTTAAATGTCAAAATACACGAATATTATCCAGAATATTCGTGATTTTCATTCATTTTAATTTTACTGTGAGCTTTTAAGGTGCTTAAATTACTTTTAAATTAATTTTCTTGGTCAAATTTCAATCAAATTCGATAGTTAGATCGATGATTCGCTCCCTTTTCCCTTCAGGAGTCCACAATTTCTAGGGATATCGACAACTAGTACAATTACATCCAAAATATTTGCTATTACAGCCATGATGTCGATGCGATGAACAAGCGATTGTGCTTGGAACATGTTTGTGAGGTCGATAATGAACTTTTGCCTTAACACCATGAATATGAACAAATGATGGAATGACTTTGTCCAAATGCATTCTTACAATCCTTACACCATTAAAGACATCAAATCCATTTACTTCGACTTTTTGCCAATAAATTTCCTCTACACTTCCGTATTTTTCGAATTTTTCTCTCACAACATGGTCTGGCACCTCAAACGGAAGGTTGTGGATTTGGACTTCGGTTAAACATTCACCTACGACACAACACTCCACCTCGACGGGTGTTCCATTGATCCGAAGACCGTTGTAGCGGTGAAGACGATGCATGCACTCTGCCACGTCAGCGTCTTCAATGAATTTAACAAAAAATGCGTTTTCGTCGGCTTTACGGTAAAATCCTACAACAGTTTCTGGCTCAATTCCGGAACGAATAAAAAAATTCGTTATTTCGTAATCACTTGGACGACGTGCTGTCTTAACGTAGACTATAACTGTATTTTCAAGAGTAAAACAGCAATCTTTCCACTCTTTCATTATAAACAAAACAAATTTATTTTAGTTAAGTTTCACGTCCAATCACAATGAAAAATGAAAATAAACTGACCAAGTCCATACTAAATTGGGGAAAAAATTCAATTATTTTTTCTTTTCATAATAATAATAATAATATTTTTAATTTATGAATTTAACCTCGATTTGAGTGGTGAATATAAATATGAATTTATTCTGATAACACCAGAATTTATTAAATCAGAATTTTTTCTCTTTATTTTTTCTAAAAATAAATGCAAATGTGCTTCACATACATTTATACAGGCAAGGACAAGGTCGTGACTATTTTTTGGTAGGATAACAACATTGTCGCATGTTTCATTAATGTTAAAGGAGAGAATTAATTAAGTTCGACACATGCCTGATTAATTGCCTCCTTGAATTGTGGATATAATTTGAATATTTACATGTAATTTTATTTAATCAGTGGGTTTGATTGCATTTGAAAGGTCCAAGATCAATGACGGAAGTGTTATGATAATGAAATTAAAGTGAAAGTGGTGAATTTGCGTATTGGAACATATGATTTTGACGTTTATTTTGATAATGTGTTTGGAGGGAGCTAGGAACTTATGTCATGCTTCTTGAGCGAAATTGGTTTAGAGGCTGTTGCGTGCTGGGAATGTTTTGTATCATAATTTTATTTTTTAAAACGTTTTCCGTCGTTTTTGAGTCGAAGGTTTGCCTAGACGTTTTTGGGTTAAGAGCTCAATTCGAATTTCATGAGGCTCCTATTAGACCTCTATCACTGTGAACTCCTGTTTATGCTCTCTCTGGTCTAATTGGAACCTGATGAACTTAGCTTTTAGTCATCAGCGTTACTTGACTTCTAAATCACTATCAGTATCATGAAAATTTAGTTCCAATAACACCCCTTGACTTAACCTTCCAAGCGTAATGTCATCACTTTCGGTACTTGACGATTCTAACCTCACTTTTTCGACCTTTGAAGTGTGCTTTTAAACTTCCTTCATATTCCCAGCCAATGCAGTCCTTCACCTTTCAATCACTGCCATTCTCCATCTCATTGAAAAAAATAATCAAATCAAAAAAATCCTTCGATAAATTCACTTAATTATACCTTAATCCATTATTCCAGTCTCTCATTCTCTAAACTATTCAACATTCAGTATTTTTATCCATCTTACGTGATCATAGGCCATAAACTTGATTTTGATTACACACATTTTACATACCTAAGAAGTCATAATAATCATTGCCAATTAGGTAGTTAACAACTGATATCATTCTGTAATTTAACATTGAACTTTTATCACGTCCCACAGTATTCAGTATTTTAATATGAATCCCATGTTTATTTATCAGAAAACACAAAATTATTATTAAGAAAATCAGCATAATATTGAGGTCAAATTTGTTTTAGCAATTTATTAATTAAGAGTTTGAAAACTTTCTTTTCTTCATTTTCAGGTAAGTGACTACCTTTAATAATAGTATAAATAATAAACTGGATAATTTTAACGATTATTATTATTATTAGCAAAAATATCAACACAACACAAAAAAAACAAGCAATTCCATAAATGGCCATAAATGTGGTGACTTGTTAACTAAGGGTAAAAAAATGTATTTAAATTCAAATTCATATGAAATGAAATGAAATGTTAAAAAAAAAATGTAAGAAAATAAACACGGTAAACTATTCAATGAACATTAACAAGTCACGAAACACAAGTGAAAACGACTCGTGAATGTTAATAGCCGGTGTAACACGCACCCTGTTTTATTTACAATATTTTTTAAAGGTGATTCAATGAAATGCTTACTTGGACTTGTCTGGACTGTAAAAACATGGTAAGTGAAATTTTAAATTTAATTGAATTTAATTTTAAATTTTAGCAAAACAAAATTTTGTATCATAAAATGTTGGCTGGGAACCGTCCAAGCGTAATGTGATCACTTACGGTACTTGACGATGCTAACCTCACTTTTTTCGATCTTTGAAGTGTGCTTTCAATTGAAATTCAATTTCAACACTATTTTATTAAAATAATTAAAATGAAAACACACTTTAAAGTTATTTTCCATTAAATTACTTCCAATTATTTTACTGTTTTCATATATTTTGCAGATTAAAACTAACATAACACCGTTAATAGCCAGAACATTTTCATGTAAGTCACTTTTTTTATATTATTATTTTCATTATTTGTGTATTTCAATGGAAATATGGAAAGGAAAAGGCGGGTATTTTTTTATAATGTGTTCTCTTAATTAGATAAGTGTTGTGTATATGTGAGCCTTTTATAACCTTTAATTTAACATGAAAAAAAAATAATTATAAGGCAACAATTTTTTAACATACTGTTTTGTTCAAAAGTCATGCTTTTATTTTACAATAAATACATTCAAGTTTTTTTTTTCATTGTAATTTTATAGGGGTGTTAAGCCAGTGTGAAAGTGTACCATCATAAATTAATAAACGGAACATTATTGCATGAATAAAAAGTTGAAAGAATTCCAGAATGTGTTCTTTTTGAGAAGTCACATAGAAACATCAGGCTCCATCGAGGATGAGCGCTGGCTGATCCGTGAGCTGAGTTGAACTTACTTTCACTTGATTGATTTTGAGCTTGAATAAGATTTTGAAGCAGGGCAACAGCTTGAAGACTCCTCAACTTGGAATGAAGCTTCTAGAAAATCAAATAATTCACCCAGCACGCACGAGCCATCGATCTGTATCAGTGATGCGCTATCAAAACACTCAAGATTTAAGTTAAGAATTGTGCCAATTTAAATCAAAAGTGTTATAGGGTATCAAACCTAACCTAAGAGGCCTACAAGTATAACAATGAAAAGCGCTGACCAGTTACTACAAGAATCGTTGGATGACCAAGCATAAATTGTAAGTAAATTTCATTGTCTGTATAAAACAAAAATTTCATTTAAAGTTCATTAAAATTTCAATCCAAATCTTACACTTGAATATCGTTCCAGGGTCAAAGAACCCAAACCACCAGAATTCATCGTCTTAGTTTTTTGTGACATCATAATCACCTTTAAAATGCTCCTCTTTTCAGTTTCCTTCAAATTATACCACTTTGAGAAGTAAATCGTTGTACTAATTGCCTGGTATTTCTCATTAATTTTGTTACTCATAAAACAAATGAAAAAGTATTGCGATGATACAACTGAAAGTAACGGCACCATAAACATCATATCTTTGTACAATACTAGTATAAGGAAAATGTAGCAACTCATCATCACAGAAATTATTTCCCAGAACAAAATGTTGATTGAATAGAAATCGGAAATTTTTGTTATTATACTGAAATTCAAAGTGATGTAAATTTAAACCATGAAATGTAGTAATCAAATACCTTGTAAGATCGGAATGCAATTCAACAATTGTTTTGAGAAGGAAATCCGTGTGAGTTTCAATGTCAAGGTGATGATTACTTTTAACTTTAAGAGATTCATTGATTCCGACTTTTTCACAGATTTGCAATGTGATGTCTAGTTCAATTGTAACATGGATGATTGTAACAACGAGACTTGCCATGTAAGCACCGATAAAGAGATTTGCCGCTGCAAAATACAACGCATGATCGATGTAATTGATATGGAAAAATGGAAATCCTTTTGATGGTAATCCTGGAATTGTCATTGGATACACAAAATCAACAGTATCCGAAATTAAAGGGAAAGTTACTGTTCCTATGATTGTTCCTAGTAGCCAAAATCCATAAATTCTGTTTAAGAAAATTCAAAATTACCTTCAATTTCGATTGAAATTCATAACAAGTAATCTCACTTCACTCCAACGAACACTCTTTTAATCATCCCCTCATATCGAGGTACCGCCAATTTGTCAACTAACGTATTTGGACGTCTCTCATGACGTTTGATGACCCATCTAATGATGTCCTTTAAATCATTTTTCATGAGAGCCATCATAACAGCACTACTGAAAAAGACGATTGATGAAACTCCGTTGGTGCCCAGTAAAAATGTCACTCCATTAATTTCAGGTGTAGTAAAAGCACAGTAAAATGTATGGAAAATCGTAACGAAGTAAAATAAAAGTGCGATGCCAGAATAGGCCTGATACAGTTTCGAGCTTGGTTCATCAAATAAGTTTGTGCCTGTGAGATGCCACAAGGACTTAATAATGCGGAAAATTATTTCAATTTTACTCATTTAAGTTGTCTTTACTTTTTGAAATGGACGATTAAAGGTAAGTAAGAGCTTCAGGGCAACACGTGTGAATTTTGACTAAGGAAAATATCGAATTCAGGTCATGTTTTATATGAAATATATTTTTTCTAGAATATGATTTTTTTTTATTTGATATTTTGAAATGTAAACTCCTTTTTTGACACGTGTTTGATATCTTCAACGCCTTCAATGTAATCAAATATTAATCTAAAAAATTTTTACTTTTCAGGACTGACCTTGAAAATTCAAATCAAGTGATATTTTTAAATTTAAATGAATTTCTTCCTGGAAATCATATTTTTTGATTAAGCGTATTCAAAATGATCATAAAAATTTCAGAAATGTAAAGAAAATTCACCATCAGACTCTTAACAGTTTTTCATACTCCCTTAAAACTATTTCAATATTCAATTTAACTTGCAATACAAAAATTAATGAAGATATTTAACCTAAAACTGATGTTACACCTCTCGATTCATTATTTACCGGATAATTAAAATGCTCCAAGTCATTTTAAACTTTATACAAGTAAAGAAACAAAATACAAGCTCCCAATTTGACAAGACACTGAAAAACTTTTCTGTGTCAAACAAAACTAAGACACATTCACATTGAGTGTCTCAAGGCAATGTTTGTTTTACCATTCATTTATCTCTGTATTATAATAAAACACTACTAAAATGACTCAAATAAGAGAAAGGAAGAAAAAAAAACTACATTTCAGTAGTAAAATAAATGAGAAAATAACAGGAGAAATAAAATCTGTTCTTTTAATAGCATGTCATACAACTTCAAGTTAAAAATAGAATTTTATGTTATTTTCCTTTTAACATCAGCTGAATTGACAATAAAAAGTCAAATGTATGTGTGTGTGTGTGTATGTTAGCTGGGAAAAAAATCGGATGCATGTTAAACGTTTTTTGCTCCTATTTTTATATAAATGTAAAAATAATAATGAGTAAAGGACTTTATTTACTTGGAAAGTAATTACGATTACGAGATTTTTTTTTATTTTTATTATTATGTTTTCCTCTTTTTATACCTTTTCCATGGCACCATGTGACTTGGATACAGGAATTAATGAGTAGGTAAATGAATGAATGAATGAGTGAATAGGTAGTTTTATGTATTTTTGATGATGTTTTTTGTGTTTGTTAATTTCAGGAGATGTATACGGTGTAAGGAGAAAGTGAGTGTGAATTTAATTGCTCTAAATTACTTTTCAAGAATTTGGGTCATAATTGATGATGGCCTGGTAAACTCAAAACGACTGGTACCCAACATTTTTACACTGAGGTGTCTCGAGTGACTTAAAGCCTTCTTCTTAAAATTCCCTCTTCCAAAAAAAAGCTCCTGAACCGAGACCATGATCTCACAGTCAAGGTATATCCACAAAGTAAGGCCACATTGATACCATAGAAATTTGATCATAATTCAATATCACGGTCCGTCACCTTGTAAATTGCATAAAACCTTTTTAAAATACAAAAAATACTAAATCACATTTGATCCCCATTAAAAATGACATTGAATCCATGTAGCCATGTAACATGTGTTGCAGACAATTTCATTAACATATTATTACATTAACACCAAAATTTAACACACACACACACAACAAATTATCACATCAATACTTTAAAAAGGTGTCACCATCATTACCGGCAGGTTTTCATTCACTATTTAAAATAAATTTGTACCTTTAAATAGAATGAAACGTAACGCCTTTAAAATGAAGCATATGATAATGTTGTGTGATGTCATTAAAAAAATATGGAAAAAAAGATAGACAAGGAAACGAAGTGAGTGTGAAATAAATGAGTAAAAATAATACAGACATTTCCTTGATGGTACATTTCATCATCGTCCTCATCTCTATGGCTTCATCATTTAATATGCAGTAAAATTTTTACCCTGAATGTGTTTTGTGTGTGTATGTTAAGTTATGACATAGTAATTAAATGTCTGTGTTTGTATGGAAAAATAGTCAAGGGATTATGAGGTGATAGCACTCACGGGATTCATTTAATATCAGGTAGTGTTGAAATATTCATTAAAAGCTAGTGAATTGATGTCTAAAAGGCTTCTTTTCAAATATTGGTGTCTAAAAGTTTTCTATAAAAATTTTGATGTCAAAAACGGTTCTATAAAAATGTTGATGTCTAAAAGTCTTCTATAAAAATTTTGATGTCTAAAAAGCTTCTATAAAAATGTTGATGTCTAAAAGGCTTCTAAAAAAATTTTGATGTCTAAAAAGCTTCTATAAAAATTTTGATGTCTAAAAGGCTTCTATAAAAATTTTGATGTCTAAAAGGCTTCTATAAAAATTTTGATGTCTAAAAGGCTTCTATAAAAATTTTGATGTATAAAAGGCTTCTATAAAAATTTCAATGTCTGAAAATATTCTTTTTAACACTTTTCATCTACATTTTTGGTTATCTTAATACTAAGCCACCTCTTTCCAGGCAGCAAAAAAACGAAAAGGCACCACATTGAAACAAAGCATTTACCTGAACACTACATCCAAGATTAAGTGCATATCTGACATAATTAGGTCAACTTTATTATGATTCTTTCACATTATTATTTTATTTGTTATTATTCATTTAAAAAAAAAATCTCATTTAATCTTGATATTTTATTATTATTATAATATAAATTAATGTTGCATTGTGTCCGATTTCATATCAAAGCGCATTAAGAGTAAAATTTATACTATATATTTGCAAAATCATTTTCATGATATCTGCAAAGAAAATTAAAATCATCACCCTAAGAAACCTAATTTTCTTTTCTTAGAATTCAAACATTATTTCCTGAGGCTGCATTGTCGAGTTGCAACATACGAAAAAAACAGCAAACTCATATTTCTTAATTAGATTTTATATTTTGTCCTTGTCACGTTCAACTATTTTTCTTCTCATTTCATTTAAAGGCTGTAATGTAAAACAGCTTTCAGAGGAAATGCAACGAAGTAAAATGATTCTAGGAAAAAAATTAGTAATACCATTTTTTATATTTCACGAGATATTGTGCACTAGATTGAACTTGTGAGATTAAGTCATGCATATTTACGTCAATAATCCATTTAGGTTTTTGTTCACAATATTTTTCATTGTTATGGGTTCAAGCAAAATGACACTGAAAAAGGAAATGTGTGTTCAAAATAAGGATTGTGAAAATGAAAATGAATTTTATTTCCTGTTTTTTCTAACCTTTCTTTTAAAAGGATATTTCATCATTTCATTCATGATAGGACATTTTTTTGTTGGTCTTTGAAATTTTCACTTGAGTAATTTCAATAAGCAAATTCGCTACATTTAAATTTTATGCAAGATGATTTCCATTTTGTATGTTCTTTTCAAGATCAAATTTTTTTTTTCACTTAAATAATTTTTTCCACAACTCTTTTAAAAATGAAATTCATGTCAATTTACAATGAAATGACATATTTTTGTTTAGGAAACCTATTCAATCAGAAAATCAACAAATGAAAATGTTTTAGTGAGACTATTAAATAAATATTCATTTAAAAACGCTTCAAATGTGAAAATTCCTTTAGAGGTCTTAAAATTAATTTTAGACCTAGAGTTTCTTCTGAAAAAAGATTTCATTTTGCTACTCTAAGGTACTCACATCATTAATTTTTTTAGTTTCATACAAAAAATTTGGGTTTTTTCATATAAAATTACAAAAAACGCACAAAAAATTTAAAATAAGACATTTTTAAATTTAGAGTTTGAGATTCTTTAAAAAGAACTTCAATTGAAGTATTTTCACATTTGAAGGGTGGACTCAGAAGAGAATCAGCACTCAGACCTACAGACGGGTCCATTGAATTGAAGTATTTACTCAATCACAGATAAAAATTTCAATGCATCTCAAAAAATGCTTGTTTTTGACTTTTTAGGTATGGAAAAAATGAAAATTTAAATTGAATGAGTTAGAAAAAGTTTTAATTTCAATTTTTTTCATTTAAAAAAGATAATTTTGCTCCATTTAAATATTTTTACATAATTTAACAATCCATTCAATGAAGTGTGTCAATAACAAAAATGACCATAATGTGACAAATTTCTTACAATATTCGAACTTGGCAAGAAATTTCATTTTTTGATGAAGATGAAGAGAAAGGAGGAGCATTAACACACTTTTCTTTCACATGAATTTTTTATTTGTTCAGTACCTACAACAAAAAAAAAAGATAAGTGTGTTAAAATTTTTTTTCTGATTGATTGGACTTAAAATTTTCTTATTGTAACATTATTTTAACCCTTTTCCTTAGTTTTACTTTTTTTTTAATGTTGAAATGTAACGCCTTCATTTTATTTTAAGGTTTGACATTAAAAAACGTGGAAAATTACCCGAATATTCTTCTCGAATCATTTTTTGTATTTCAATATAAAAGGAAAAGTCAATCAAGGTTTCAATTCAATTCAATTAATAACGTGATACGATTAAAACAAAAAAAACTGAAAAATGGACATTGAAACAATTTTCAAACTGATCAAGTACCTTTTTTACATTACAGGCGCAAATTTATTTGAAGAAACGAATATTCGTTCTCAAATTCATCGAGTTTACTCAAAATTCATTTTAATTTTATATTTTGGCTCAATTTTTCAACTTTTTTACTTTTGTTTCAATGCTGCGAAAATCGACGGGGTCACCATTTTACTTGGCGTGATGGGAATTTCAACGATTGTGTTTGTGAGCAGTTTAATCAATTTAATTTTCAAGAAGAGCGGCATGAAAGTGATCATTAAATGGATAATCCAGCGACATGAAGTGAGATCAAATGCATTGGTCAATGATCTAGCGATGCCTGAATATGAAAAAACCGTTGAAAAGATTTCAAAATGGATTAAGTAAGTGATGGCCATTAATATTATGCGATTTAAGGTAATTTGATTCATTTTAACAGGATTTTTATTTATGTCTCAATTGCTTCAAATTCAATGACGATAATTTCACCTTTGTTATCGAAGGATGTTGATCTCATTTATCCGATGCATATCCCTGGAATTCCATTCAACGGATTTCCATACTTTCAAATCAATTATTTGCATCAAACGATTTACATGTTAAGTGGAAATATTTACAGCAGCACTTTCGTGACATGTCTGATTGTGACCTTGCTCCATGTAATGGTGGAATTGGATGTTCTACTAAAAATTTGTGAAAATGTCGGAGATGATCAGGAATCAGATTTCTTGTTAAGAACCATCATTGAGCTCCATACTGATCTTACGCGGTACTTTGAAAATTTCAATTTTATCACGTCTTTTAAATTTTCATTTTTTTCAGTATAATCACAAAAATGGCTGAATTCTATTCAATTAACATGTTTTTCTGGGAACTTACCACAGTTTTTATCACTTGCAATGTATTTCTGATCGTCACAGTTTACACAGAAGTGGCATTTATTGTGCCAATTTTATCTGCAGTTGCATCACAATATTTTTTCATTTCATTCATGAGCAATAAGATAAATGACAAGTACGATGCAATTAGTAGCACAATATTTTCGGCAAAGTGGTATAATTTGAAGGAGAGTGAAAAAAGGACGATTTTGAAAATTATTATGATGAGTCAGAAAACTAAGACACTGAATTCAGGAGGATTGGGACCAGTAACCTTGGAAAGATTTTCATCTGTGAGAAGTTTTTCATGGAAATTTTGATTAATTTTCAATTTATTTTAATTTTAATTTTTTCAGACAATGAAGTTCACTTACAATTTGTGTCTGGTCCTTCAACATTTCTTGAAGTAATTGTTCAAAAAACGTTCAGAATTTGAATTTAAAGAATCCCAATTTGAATACGAATCAATGGAAACGCCTGGTATTTTACTTTAATTTCAATTTAAACAGTTTTTCATAATGGAAACGCCTGGTATTTTACTAAAATTTCATTTTAAAGAGTTTTTAATAATGGAAACGCCTGGTATTTTATTATTATTTCCATTTTATTAGTTTTTCGGACTGATTTTTCAATTTTAAAGTAAAGTCATCATTTTTTCAACCCAATTAACATCAATTAAGCACCATAAACATAAAAATACCGTGTAATCCTTTTTTTTATTTCATTTTAAAATCATCCTTCAATCGACTTAAAAAAAAAAATTATTTGTTTAAATATCCCTCAAATATGAAAATAAACATTGTGAAATGAATTTAATGATTGTAAAATTTTAAACATTTAACTGAATCATTAAGGGATTAAGATTTACTTGTATCTACACAATAATGGAAGCTGTTTTTTAAAAATATGTGTGGACTCATTCCAATATTTATTTTTTTTTTATCCAAAACAATAGTAGCAATTAAACGAATTCTCTGATGTCAGTTTATCCTCGAGATAATTCAAAATATTGCATTTTCAAGCATTTTATCAACAATTTTTAAAATATCATTGTAATTTTTTGTTTGGTCGCTATAAAAATAATTTGAGTTTGAATTGAATTATTTGGATCATTGAAGTGGATTAAAACGTAAAACTATTCATTTTTCGTTTTTCTTCGACCAGGAAATAAATTTCATTAGGATTTCCATTATTTTAAAATTAATTTCATGTTATAAAAATTTGCTATAAATTTTTTTGCTATAAATTTTTTTTGGCATAAAATTTTTATTGCCATAAATTTTTTTTTGCTATAAAATTCGATTTCAATTCGTTTTTCATTTAAAAAAAATCATCATAAATATTATTTCTCGATTCAATTTATAAAAAAACGAGTAATTAATTGATATTTGCTCATCAAAGTTATCTTCAATTTTAAATCATTTTTTTCATAAAACATGTATTTTATTTTATTTCATTGTGTATTTTTTTGGTCATATTTACATTTAATTTTTATTTTTACGCCACATTTGCCAGAAATAAAAATAAAAATATTTTACAATTCAGCTTACTTTTAATGCCTTACACACGCTACAGTGCTGCAAACACAGAACCAAGGTATTATAGTTGTTGTGGTTTTACAATCTGTGGTTTAAGTTTTTTTTTTGCTTATCAAAATAATTAATTAGTTTCGCGGTTTTAACTATTTCACGTTAATTTTCTCTCTCTGTTTTTCATTTTTTTTTGGGGGGATGAATGTAAATTTATGAGTCAAATATGTGACAGTTTTGTGTGAGTGGTATTTAAATGTAGTTTGTTGTGCAGGGAAAATTAATGTGTTTCGCCTGAAGAATTTTTGGAGTAATTATTAATTTTAATTTTAATTTATTTATCGTTAAATTGAATGAATAATGTGAGTTGGATATGTATGGATATGTGTTAAAAATGGATTAAGGATGATCCACAAAATGACCTTGAATTCATTGGATTTCAGATTCCAGGTCTTGACAGGTAACATTGGCCTTGAGGTCCCAAAAATCATATGTGACTTGATTTACAATTTCTGAAAATATGAATTTCTTCATGTGATGTAAAATTTTACTCTGCTGACTTCTTTTGCAAATAAATGCTAGTCATAAATTGCTTAAATCAAATAAAAGCTTATTATACGGCTTGCATTTGAACATTCACTGTATTTGATAGAGATAAACAAATAAATTTCCGTTGGTGCAGTTTTACTTGCAATAATTTGCTCTCTTACACACACAGACACACACACACACTGAAATGTAATATAAAAGTTATGATTTACTGACTAAATATTGAACAAATGGTCTGACAATAATTTTGTTCTATGTGTGTCTTTTGAGAAAAGGCAGGGAATTCAATTGAATTGAATTTCATCGTGTGTGGTTTAGAGGTTATTTTTCAATATTCTAAGCTTTCAGAGTGAGAGAATAAAACGGATGATCGTGACTGCTAAGATGAAGTGGCTGTGAAAATCAAAGAACGTGAGCTCGAGTCTTGAAATTTTTTTGTACCATGCCTTGGGGTGACTTGACTTACATGTGTTGAATTTCAAAATTTAACCTGTATTTTCTTAAAATGTTAAAAAAAGTGCTTGCTTCTCAAACAACATCAACGTGACCTTTCATGAGATGCCTTAAAGGTGGCCTTGTTCGAAAAAATTTTGGATTAAAGAAAACCGGAGATTTCGAAATTTAGAAACCTAATTTTAGGGTCATAAATACATCAAGCTACCGAAAAAACTTATCAATTTCATATTTAATTTAATTTAAGAGCCATGAGTAAATTTCCTTTCTATTTCAGTCCTATTTCCAACAAATTTCATTGTGATAGAAAATTCTTTGTAATTCCATCCCATTTAAGGGTACTTTTAATATAACTTGAAATTCTTTCATCAATAAAAATAATGAATGATAGTAAATTTACTCAATATTAAAGTAAATATGTGTTCTTCTATTAATTTTATTATCATCTTTTACATTCACTGAACCAAACTGTGAGACTGTGAAAATACAATCAAATATCTGTTCAAATGCACACTCACACACACACAGACACACAAAAAACTAGCAAACAATTTATTTTCCAAAGACAAATATTTTAGTTGAGTTTCTTTATCATTTTATTGTCTTTTAACTGTCATTGCCTTGTAACTGTAAGGAATTTAAGTGATAAAATAAATATTTGTTAGCATTTTTGTTTGGAACACACACACACAAACATACGAATATAAGACGATGATGAGTAATTAGAGATATCCAAACTGAAATTCATCAAAAACTTTATTTGAAGCACTTTTCAAGTTGAATGATCTCCCTTTTCATAGTAAACAGCATCAAAATTTAAACTTTTTATGCACTTCGAAACCACTTCAGCGTTAAACCAACATCATCACTCTCAATTTCATTTCACACATGTGTCATATGTGGCTTTGGCTCATTCAACTGATGTATTTTCATATCAAAAACTGTCAAAATTTCACTCAAAATTATTCATTATCATGTTCCTGTGTGTGATGTTTTTCCTTTTCCTGTTAAACTAACATTGACTCAAAATAACCCAACAATGACCATCAATCAGCATCAATGGAAATAATCCTCACAAATAATAATACATAAAAAAGTACAATCATAATTTTCAACAAGTGAAATGTTTTTTTTTGATGTTTTTGTGTCGGTAAAACGTAAATTTCAATTCTAAAATTATTATTTTTGTGTTGGATACTCATGAAATTGGTTGATTCTGAATTTGAAAGTTGAAAAATTGTTTAATATACAAAAAATTTTGTAATGCTGAGTTTTTTTTTATATCAATGTAGACAAATTGAAAAAAAATGTTGGAGATAAAGTTTGCAATGTAAAATTTAGATGAGATTAAAGAATTTTTGAAAGTAACCAGGCGTTTTTAACTTTTCTTGCTAATTTTATTAACTTTTTTTCATATTTTTCTTTAAATGACAACAAAATAAAAATGAAAAAACTTTTAACTCGATATTTTCCTTTTCAATTTTTTTACTTTTAAATATTTGCATATTTTAATGAAATTCAATGTTTGCAATCATCATCTTCATTTCCATCATTTGCATTATCACACACATTTTTCAACACAATTTCTTGTTAAAATGCAACTTTTAACAAAAAAATTACAAATAAAATAAAAATATATGGAAATGTAACGCAAATAATAGTTTTTCCTTATTATTAGTATTTGTTTTTTTCTTGTTACATGTGAAATTGACTTTTGTATATTTTTCATTTGCAACAATTTCAATGTTGAGATGAGCAAAAGTAAAAAAAAATGAAAAAGAATGGATGAAAGTTTTGCATTTCATATCAACTTTTCAATTCATTAAGAATGCAATTCATTTAAATTTTAAAAGATGTGTAAATATTGAAAAGTATGTGGTTGGAAAAAGGAGAGAAATTTTTCTATTTTCTTTAGTTAAGTTGAGAATGAGGAAGTTTTTTGAAACAATGTAAGTTGAAAAAAAATGAGAAATAAAGTTTTGAAATAATTTAAAAAATTTTTTTTTAAGATGAAAAATTCAAGAAATTTCTTGAAAATTAATCTTAAATTTGAGAAACGGTCAAAAGCCCAATATGTCTGATTTTTTAAATTTTTTTGAGTTTTTTCTAAAAAAAATTCAATATGGCGAATTTTTTCAAAAATTTTTTAATTGGTGGTTTTTCGAAAAATTTCAAAATGTCGCTTTAAAAACAATAAAAATTATAAAACTTATCAATAAAATTTTTAATATGGCAGATTTTTTCAAGAAAATAAAAATTTGAAGTTGAAAAATTCTGCCATTTTAATTTTTTTAAGAAAAGCCGCTATTTTGAAAACTTCTGCCATATTGATTTTTGAAAAACCGGCATTTTGAAATTTTTATAAAAAATTCGGTAAACTGAAATTCTTGAAAAAAATTCGGCAAACTGAAATTTTTGAAAAAAATTTGCCAAACTGAAATTTTTTTGAAAAAAATTCGGTAAACTGAAATTTTTGAAAAAAATTCGCCAAACTGAAATTTTTGAAAAAAAATCGCCAAACTGAATGGCCGATTAACCCTATTGACGAATTTTTTACATAGAAATACGCTTGTGTATATCGTTCACGATCACGTTTTAATTTTTTTTATTGGTGGAGACGACTAGTTTTTCCCCAAATTTTTCAACAAGTTCAAAGTTTCTAAAAATTTCTTGTAATGGAGTCGCCTCATTTTTCCTTATTTTTTTCTGACGTTTTTAATTTTATTTTACAGTGGAAACGACTGGTTTTTTCAAAAAAATTTTTACTCAGATTTATAAATTTTGTACAAATGAGATTTTTAACAATTTTTGAACAATTTTAAAGTTCCTGAAAATACTTTCGTAATGGAAACGCCTGGTTTTTAACTAAATTTTCAAATTTCTATCACTTTTCTAGAAAAAATATGAAACAATTTGCCTTAAATGACATTTAAAATTTAATTTCCAAGAATTTTTTGAAAAAAATTTTAAAAGTTAAAATTTCCAAATTCATTAACTTTTCAATTAATTAATTTCTGCATTAAAAGAGCTGCTCATGCAACAACAAAAACTTCAAAAAAAGGCTCTTCAATTAAAATGAATAGACTGTGATTTAGCATTTTTCATACAACCATTTCTTTGCAAGTAAAAAAAATATCTAAACTGTAATCATATCACACTAAAAAAAAAAATCCAAACAAGTTTTAAGGGTACTTGGCCGTTGCCGTTCGTCGCATTATGTTGAGTAGATAAAATATTAATGAAAAGGTCTCTTTTGGGATTTATCACATTTTATTTTTTTTTTACTTGTTATCTCTTAGTACTTTTTTTTGTACATTTTTTTTTAAATATTTTATTGTTTGTTGCCGTTTAACATGAAAAAAAAAAAACAAAAAAATTATATTGTAACTAATTTCACGGTGCTTTAACATCAATTTTTTTTTTATATGGGGATTAAAAAAGTGATTATGTTGCTTTTTTTTACTCATTTTCAGTGAAATTCAGATCCTTGCATGTTTGTAATTGAAAAAAAAACTTCATTTTCATTTTTTTTTGTTGAGACAAAAGTGGTAATAAAGGTGTTGTTACCTTTGTTTGAAGGTTTAAAGGTAATTTTTTGACAAAATGACTTAATTATTTGCCTTTACTTTACTTTTATTTTTTTACATGGAGACCACTTTCATGTTTTTTTGTGTTATTTTCATTATTAAATTAAGTTAAAATAAGAATAACGCGTCATTGTGACAAAAATCTCTTACTGGTCAAAAGGTTTTTTTTTTACTTTTCTATGCCTGTGAGTGTGTCGGTTCAAATTTGTGACGATAAAAGGAGTAATTAAAAGGACAGACATGGCACAGCATGGTGTAAAAAGTAATAAAATTTGTTCATTCATCTGTGTCACTTTGCACACACACACAGTGGCTTATGGTTAAAAGGAGAATGATGACACAAGCGTAAATTTAGAACGGAACTAGCAAAGACACAGAATTCTGATGAAAAATTATAAAACACATTTTTTTTTGTGCTGTAAATTTTTTTTATTTTTTATTACATTTTTTTCCATGTCAAACATATTGAATGTGTGCAGTGATAATACTTTGAAAAGATAGAGAAAGATGTCATTAATCATCGACATATGTCACGTTGTGTGTGTGCCATGAATTGTATTGAAAAGAGAAGAGAAGTAAAATGAGGTTTTTTGCCAAATGTTATTTGCAAACTTTTACCTTAAATTAATTAATATTTTTGTCTGGTTAGTTTTTTTTTTAATTCAATGATGGAAGAAAAATGAAGAAAAAAAAACCAGATGACGGCTCTCAATTCGTGAAAATTACGGAGAAATTTTACAGAATTGTGAAAACGAGAATTAAAAACCGACTCAATTTTCATATAATAAGCACCATGGTTTGATTTAAATTCAGCCTGTAATCCAGTCAAATTAAATCAAATCTAATTTCAAATGAAAATAAATAAATAAATAATTGATTGAATCCATTTAAACATGATTCCAAGAATTTTATTTGTAAATTGAATCGACATCACAAGAAAACAAAAATTTATTCTATTTTATCATTCAATTGAATAGTAAAAATCCTTTTGAGCCACATTACACCTATTAAAATGTCTTGTTATCTTATCTTTTTTTTCCTCATTTTCTCGTTTTGTTTTTTTTTTCGGATCATTATTTATTTATTTTTGTGTGTGTGTGTGCTTTATTTTAGCATGAATTTGAACCAAAACACGAGCGAATAAATAATAAATGAGAAAATTGGGGCAAAAATTAAAATGAATAAGACAGGAAAATACAAAAAAAAATAATACACCTCATCATCATCATCATCATCATTATCCTCATGAAGGAGATCCCAACAACAACAAAAAATTACCCGTAAAAAGAAAACTTACAAAAAAAATAAAAAAAATAACGATAAGAGATTTTTTTTTTTGGGAAATGTAACTATGAAATTTTTTTGTTAAGCGCATTGACGTTCTTTTATTTTTTTTCATTTTCATTCAAATTTTTACTTTCAAACGAATTTCACGATAATTCGAAAGAACTTTCGAAAAATTTCAAGTCTCGTGCGGCCGGCGTGACATGACACGAACCCTGTTGCGGCATCTCCTTCGTATATTTGATGGGAAATTTTTAAAAAATATCGCAAGTCGAATCGCGGAAGGGCATACGCAAATTTAGTCAAAGACAGACTCACATCCGATCATAAAAGACCCATTTTTTCATAATCTCATAGCAAATGCATTTCAATTTGAATATGTAAGCAAATCCGAAATGTTCTCTCATTAAGAACGATTTACATTAAAATCCACAAAAAATAATTCAAGTAAATTTCATTTTATTTTAAGATTCGAAATTGGCCAATCCCAAAAAAACGTCAAATCCAGTCCAAAACATTGATTGAGATTGAAATAAATCCATTGAAATGGGTCAAATGTCAAATTTTAATCTGTCATTTTCAGTGTTTCAAGGTCACACGCGTATTCAAAAGCACCTGCAAATCCGACATTGATGATTTCGTGACATTGATCATATCAATCTTAATTTGATGGTTTGCCTCTTTTTTTTCTGCATCATTTTTTTTCTCAATGTATATAAAAGTGGACCTTAAATGATATAAATTACAGGGGAAAAGTCACGAAATATGTGATTTTTTTTTATTGTTTTAGTTCTCTGAAGCACGTTTTTGATGGTGACATGTGTGATTGTGTGTCCAAATATTTTTTTCATTTTCTTATCATTTTATCTGGATTTTCATCATCATCATCATTTTTCATCGTTAAAATGGACATTTGTTCATCATTTTTGTGCATTGAATTGAAATGAATGTGAGATAATGTCTCTTTTTTTGATTTGAATGAGATCTTGACTTGAATTCAAATATCATTTAATATATTTGTAAGATAAAATTCAATTACAATTTTTCTATGTCAAAGTACAGACCGGTATCTGATGCGAGTATGAAATTATCATTTTTATTAAATGTCAAAGGAACCGGCGTTTTAGGGTTAAGTTTGAATTTAAAATTGCTCAAGAGCATTGCAAGTCCAATTTTGGCTTGAACCATCCCAAATCGCAGTGCTACACAAATGCGTGGACCTTCACCAAATGGAAGGAAAACACAAGGATCCCTTTTCTTGGTCTCTTCAGATGTAAATCTGTCAGGATCGTACTTTTCAGGCTCTGGATAGTACTCGGCATCGTGATGAATTGCATAAACTGGAATAAATGCCATTTGACCTTGACGAATTGTGACACCAGTGACAGATTCCTTGTAGTCTTTGACAGCTCTCCTAATCAACGTTGGAACTGGAGGATATTTTCGCATCCCCTCGTTAATGCATTGCTCTAAAAATGTCATATCCTGTGATGATTCGTACGTGATTTGACCGTCATATGCCTTGATAGCACTCATAATATCCTGACGCGCCTTTTCTTGCAACTCATGATTTTGTGCCAACTCATATAGCGTATAAGACATTGCAGTTGAACTCGTTTCAAATCCAGCCAAGAAAAAGACCCATGCTTGTGCTGCAATCTCATTTAAAGTTAATCCCTTACTCAAATCATTATCAGTTTTTGTTTTGTCATACATTTTAATCAGCAAATCCATGAAATCATTTCGTTGAATATTATTCATCATACGATGATTAACCGTTTCTTCAACAGCTGACATGAAAAATTCTGCTACATCATCTGACATCACTTTGAATCGCAACAATTTTGCAATTTGAGGTGCATATGTCATAAATAACCGGCCGAAGCGAGCGTGACGTGGCTTATCGAAGAACTTCAAACCCTTTTCTCTGAATTTCGCATCAGGATCCACCAAGCTATTGCATTCAACTCCAAAGGCAGTTGTGCCAATGACGTCTGTCGTGAATCGTGCAAAGACATCTTTCATTTCAATTGTCTTTGAATTATTTTCAACTTTATGCAAAATCACATTTTTAAATATTTCTGAAACACCCAACACTGTGCTGAACATATATTTCATTTTAACGGACGTGAAGGAAGGTGCCAATTTAGTTCGAAGTGTTTTCCATTTCAAGCCATCGATGCTAAAGAGATGTGCTGATAACGGATCATCTTTTTCATTGTAATAAATTCCACGGGTATGAAAATACTGAAAATCCTTGATCAGAATGCTTTTAATGAGGGCAGGATCTGTAACGACAATCGCTGGCGCAAAGAAATTGATGAGGCCACAAAATGGACCGTTTCCTTTAAATTTATTGTAATATTTGACCATGTTCATCACGGGGCTTGCACTCTTATCAAAACTTCCCATAGGGAATTTGGGTTCCGGTCCTGGTACATTGAGATTTTTCCAGTAATTGTATCGAATTTTGATGAAAATGTAAAAAGTTGCAAGTAAAATTAAAAATAGTGATATAACAATGAACATTTTGATTGAAATTCAAGTTCAGTAACACGATTTTTTGGTAAATGAATCTCATTTTTTATTTAATGTTGCTTAAATACTAATTTTATTATCAACAAATTTTATCACACGCTGTATTTGTTTACAAATTTATTTGCAAGTCATGGGATTAAAATTCATGCGTTATCTATTTAGGTGATATCTGGTCCCAGTGCACATTTACAGTACTCAATCAAAATAGATAAAAATTTGTTTTTGTTTACATTTCAATGTGATTTTATTTAATTCTTATCATTACAACCTTTCAATATCGAAATACAAACCAGATTCAGATGCTAAAATGAAGGCATCAGACTTGAACGTTAACGGAACCGGCGTTTTTGGGTTCAGTTTGAATTTAAAATTGCTTAAAAGCATTGCAAGTCCAATTTTGGCTTGCATCATACCAAATCTGAGTCCAATGCAATTGCGTGGACCTTCACCAAATGGAAGAAATATGTAAAAGTCTCGTTTTTTGATTTCTTCAGGTGTAAATCTGTCAGGATCGTACTTCTCTGGCTCCGGATAGTACTCGGGATCGTGATGAATTGCATAAACGGGTATAAATGC
The DNA here is from genome assembly GCA_900002565.1 of Culicoides sonorensis. Taxonomy (NCBI): domain Eukaryota; kingdom Metazoa; phylum Arthropoda; class Insecta; order Diptera; family Ceratopogonidae; genus Culicoides; species Culicoides sonorensis. The sequence goes on along the minus strand of LN483557.1, from coordinate 62,115 downwards.
AAGTTGACCTTCACGAATTGTGACACCTGTGATTGATTCATTGTAATTTTTGACAGCTCTTCGAAGTAATATCGGGACTGGTGGATATTTTCTCAGTGATTCATTGAGACATTGCTCCAGGTATGTCATATCCTGCATTGCTTCATACGTGAAATTATTTTCATGTTTTTTAAGGGCATTTAACACATCTTGTCTTGCCTTTTCTTGTATAACTTGATTCTGTGCCAACTCATACAAGGCATATGACATGGCTGTAGAACTCGTTTCAAATCCCGCAAGGAAAAATACCCATGATTGTGCTGCAATTTCATTAAATGACAAGCCACCACGATTACTGTCATCTGTTTTGTTTTCATCATACATTTTGATCAGCAAATCCATGAAATCATTTCGTTGAATATTATTTTTGATACGATATTCCAGTGTTTGTTGAACGGCACCCATGAAAAATTCAGATACATCATCGGACATGACCTTTAAATGGAAAAATTTTGCCAGTCCAGGCATCGTCGTAAGCGCTACCCGTCCGAACAGTGAGTGACGTGGCTCATTGAAGAACTTCAAACCCATTTCTCTGAATTTCGCATTGGGATCAACTAAGCTATTGCATTCAAGTCCAAAGGCACATGTTCCAATGACATCTGTAGTGAATCGAGCTAACAAATCTTTCATTTCAATCGTATTTTTGTTAATCGCAACTTCATCAGCCAACACATTCTTAAATTGATCCGAAACAGCTACAATTGTATTGAACATAAATTTCATTTTGCCCGACGTAAAAGTTGGAGTAAGTTTCGTTCGAAGTCCCTTCCATTTCGGACCATCAACGGCAAAGAGATGTGCAGATAATGGATCATCTTTTTCATTGTAATAAATTCCACGTGAATTGAAGTACTGAAAATCTCGTATGAGAATATTTTTGACTAGAACTGGATCTGTGACGAGCATTGTTGGTGTAATGAAGTTAATTAATCCACAAAATGGAGCTTTGCTTTTAAACGCTTCATAATGTTTTTGTAAATTTAGTACCGGGTTGCCTGACCTTGAAAAAGTTCCAAATGGGAATTTGGGTTCAGGTCCAGGAATTCCCAAATCTTTCCAGTAATTGTACTGCTTTCGAATGTAAAGGACAAGTGTCCCGAATAAAATTAAAAATATTGCGATTAAAGAAGCAGCCATGACTTCAAATTAAAATGTGATTCAATTCAAAACCCGGCTAATTTAAAACTGAACTTAAAATTAAAATTCTTTACATTTTATATACACACAAAAACGTTATCAATGAAGATAAAAACTCGTCTATGACTCGTCGCGTACATTCGAACTCATTCAATTGAATTGAATTGGACTTTGAATCAAAACACTGTTGATTTATGTTTCGCACAGTACAAAAAACACATTCAATGTCTTATCAATTGAAATTTGACTGTTGTATCGAGTAAAGTCCAATTTATTGGATTAATCATCAAAAAAATTCCATTATGAGTACAAAAAATTCATTTCAATGTTAAAAGACATAAAATTCAAAACAAAAGTGACAATTATTTTCCATGTTTCCATACCAATTTACTCTAGAAAACAACATTTTTTTCATTCTCAGTCCATGTTTTTTGTACGATGGTGTTACATTGAATAAATTCCTTTGAATATAGTCATTGGTCTACTTTGCTCTTCAAAAAATGAAAATGAACATAAAAAGACGGAGAAAATATCTTAATAATACCAGAAAATTGAAAAACATGAGTATAAAAAAAAATTGTATAAACAAACAAAAGCTTTTCCCACCATTAAAGTAGATTAAATTAAATTGGCTTCATATATTACAACTCAAATATATTTTGTATTTTTCTCTCTTTGCTTTTTATCATGGTTATTTTTTTTGTTTCGCCATGTAACACATTTTGCATTTAATGAAATAAAATAAAATTTTATAAACAAAGAGAAAGGCGAAGGAAATAGACAGTAATTGAAAAATAAGGAGAATGTCAGAAAATGTCAAGAACACTCAAGATTTTTTGCTTGCTTGCTTGTGTTTTGGTTTCTTTTTGGTTATGTTGTTATGTTATTATTAAAAGAGAATAAACTTGGAAATTGGGGTTAAAATGCTTAAAGAAATTATGAAAAATGGAGTCAATTCAGATTTTCGATGGAAACGCCTGGTCACTTTAAATTTTATCAAATTTAAATGTTTTTTTGTAGTGGAAACGCCTGGTATTTTACTTAAATTTAAGTTCTTAGAGTTTTTAATAAAGGAAATGCTGGGTATTTGATTAATATTTCAATTTAAACGCATTTCATTGATAGAACTTAAGCAAATTCACAATCTTCATAATAAAATTTCTCGCATGACTTCACAACGCACGCTCTCACATAAATATGAGGCACAAAAATTTCATTTCATTGTAACGACAAAAAAAGTTGAATTGAAACAATTCTGCGAAATTGCCTCGTGTTTTGTTTTTGTTTGGCTTTTGTTAATAATATGCGTATTTTTTTTATTTAAATAATTTCAACTCATCTATTCAGAGATCACACAATGCACAGAAATGAGATAGAAAACACAAAAATAGAGTGAAAAGAGAGAAAAAAGAACAAAAGAAAAGCAAAAATGATGGAAATTCACATCATCATATGAAAGTCTCGAGGGTAAAAATATGTTTTGTACTACTATTATTTTCATTTTCCTTTTTCTTTGCATCCATTTCTTAGAATCCTCCTATAAATAACGATGAATCTAGAGATAGTACAAATGAACGAACGATGGATGGATGACTGAGTCAAGGTAAATTGTCTGTTTTATGGTCGATACAAAAAAAAATTAAGCGAGTAAAAAAAACTTTTCCTTGTCTATTTTTTCCTCATATAATTTCATTTTAACATTTTTTTGGTACATTTTTGTTGTTGTAAAATAATAATAATAAATGTAAAATAAAAAGATAAGGAAACACACTGATGAATTCCCATAAGTGAAGTATTTCCCTTTTCTTATCTCATCTCCGTAAATTTTTCTCACTGTATCCAGTTTTAGGTAAAATATTTAAGTTATTTGAACAAAGAAAATGAAAATGAGATAAACAAAGGAACTAAAGGGACTTGATACTAGTTTATAAGAAATAAAAAAAAATAATGCCCAGCATCCCAACGTGAATCTTAACATGAAGCTGCTTAATTAAGGTCAGGCATTTTACTACAATTATGCAGAGAATTTACTCATCCATTCATTTTCTTATGCTTTTATAGTACTATTATTATTTTTTTTTTCATTATTATTATTGTAATAATTCTCTTTACAGCATTTTCTTTTTTTCCCAATTTACATGTTCTTTAATTGGGTGCTACACGATTTTTTGTAATAAGGCCAATTTTTATCCATTTAAATAGTTTTTGGGATGAAATTCACTTTTGATTCAAATACTTTGAATTTTCACATCGTCCAATTTTTCAAACTGGTCGAAATTTTTCTCAATCGTTCAATTTTTCAAGCTGGTCAAATTTTTCATAATAGTCGAAATTTTTCTTAATCGTCGAAATTTTTCTTAATCGTTAAATTTTTCAAAATGGTTTAAATTTTTCTTAATCGTCTAAATTTTTCTTAATCGTTAAATTTTTCTTAATGGTAGAAATTTTTCTTAATTATTCAATTTTTCAAAATGAACGAAATTTTTCTAAATGGTCAAAATTTTTCTTACTGGTCGAAATTTTTCTTACTCATCGAAATTTTTCTTAATCGTTAAATTTTTCTTAATGGTAGAAATTTTTCTTAATTATTCAATTTTTCAAAATGAACGAAATTTTTCTAAATGGTCAAAATTTTTCTTACTGGTCGAAATTTTTCGTACTGATCGAAATTTTTCTTAGTGGTCAAAATTTTTCTTAATCGTCGAAATTTTTCTTAATCGTCGAAATTTTTCTTAATCGTTAAATTTTTCAAAATGGTTTAAATTTTTCTTAATCGTCGAAATTTTTCTTAATCGTTAAATATTTCAAACTGGTCTAAATTTTTCTTAATGGTAGAAATTTTTCTTAATTATTCAATTTTTCAAAATGAACGAAATTTTTCAAACTGGTCGAAATTTTTCTTAACGGTCGAAATTTTTCAAACTGGTCGAAATTTATTCTTCAACGTCCAATTTTCCAAAAAGATAGAAATTTTTCTTAATCGTACAATTTTTCAAACTGATCGAAATTTTTCTTCATGGCCGAAAATTTTCTTAATCTTCCAAATTTTCAAACTGGCCGAAATTTTTCAAACTGGTCGAAATTTTTTTCTAAATTGTCCAATTTTTCAAAAGGATAGAAATATTTCTTAATGGTACAATTTTTCAAACTGACCGAAATGTTTCTTAATGGTCAAAATTTTTCGTAATGGTCGAAATTTTTCTTGCTCGTGAAATTTTTCAAAATGGTCGAATTTTTTCTTGATCATCGAATTTTTCAAACCAAATTATCCATCAGCAAACAATTTTTTTGATCATTTTCTGCTTCAACTCACCTAAAAAGAAACAAAAAAAAGATTCATTTAAATTTCAGCTCTAAATTTAAAGAAAAATAGCATTTACATCCACTCAAAATCTCAAATTTCATTTTTTTTCATGATACATCAATTCAAGTCCTCTCATAGCCATAAAATGCTATAACTTTTTTTTGCAATTTTTTACATTTCAATTAAATTCAGAAAAATCCACTTAACAGGCATCATCATCAACAGTATCATCATCATCATTATTTTTATTGTCATTCCACCCACTTTCATCCATTTTTTATAGTCATGTAACACATTCAATGTCATGCACTACTGCAGAAAATTTCTTCTAACAATTCATTCATTCATTCATTGGGTCATTACACGAATCACGAGTGCGTCCTAGTCGAAGAAGAAGACAACAAATGGATGTAAAAAAAATATAATCACATTTGTATTCAAAACTGACTTGAATTTATATTTTTGCCTTGCATCATCTCATCTCATCACAGTTCTTTTGTTTCATTTCATTGTTGCAATATGAGTTTCATTCCAATTTAACATTAAAAAAATATTGAAAAAACACTTCAGGAAAATTGTGCACGTGTGTAATAAAAATATTCTTCTATTGTTGCAGGTGTGATTGTTTGTTGTATTGTCTATTTTGCTATGATTCCACTTCAATGTATCTGCCATTTAGATGAAAATTAATGTAAATTGTGTGTTGATTTGACTGTAAAATGTGTGAAAAATTGTTCTAAACATTAAAATGCGAATTTAACTTCAATTTTTTTACTTAATCCAATTGCCCTGGATATGAAAAAATGAAAATTTACAAAAAACTGGGTCTAGGGAAGTTGAAAGTAATAAAAAATGAAACATTTTGACCAAGTCGAGTCCCTTTCAAAACCGCAAATTAACTGGACACAAGCTGAAAATTTAATTTAAAGTAAGTGTGTGTGTGTGTGTTTTCTATTAAATTTCATTTGAATAATAAAATTTTAAATTTTATCATCTCACATTTCAAAAGGTTTTCAGTATCATTTGAATGGTTCTTGTGATAAAGATAAAAAAAGACAGAAAAATATGAAAATTGTGAAATTGGGCACTGAATGGGACATGAAAGTGCATTTCAATGTGATTTATAGGAAATTATGAGAGAATTTCATCATACCAAAGAATAAATTTCATTTCATTTCATTTTTCTCTGTATATTAATACAAATTTATCATAATACACTTCATTTATTCTAACATTAAACTAACTTCTTGTTCATTTTCCTTCTCTTTTATTTAAAGCAACACAAATTTTCCTCGTGTTATACATAAAAATTTCAAAAACCACAATCATAACAAAATATTTTGTGTGACTATGACACTCGAAACGTGCTCTGTTGATGTCCAAAAACACAAATACAAGGCAAAAAAGGGAAATATATTTGTGATATTTTGTGTTAATTTTAGTCAAAAGAATACTTTTTTTACATTTAATTTATTTATTTACACACTTACATTCAACATTCAAGAGAAAAGGATTCATTTTCCTTGTAATTTTATGATTCATCTCAAAATTTTTCAACAAATTATATGTAATAATTTTAATAAATAATGAAAGTGTGTGTGTGACACATTTTACTAAAATACACATTTCAAGTGTGATATTGTCCGATTTTTGCTTCAAAAGTCCATGAGAAAATTCAAAGTAAAACCAAAAAATGAGAGAAAATTAAGACAATTATTACTGTTTTAATGTAATTGTCCGAAAATAATTTATTTTTCCTATTTCTTGTTATTTTTTATGGTTCAAATTATTCTTCTACGGTTGAGAAAATTGAGAAATAGAAGAAAATTGGATCAAAAAGTATGATAATAATTAAATATTGTTACAATTTTGGTCTTTTTTTATTGTTCTTTTCTCATGTTTGCTCAGTTAAAGGTTGCTAAAAGTAATTTTCCTTCTTGGTTTATTTACTTTTTTAATTCATTTTGTTATTAAATGTAAAAGTTTTGTTTTATTTGTGATTGTTCAATTTCTTTCATTTTAATTTGAATTAAAACCGTTTCATTTAAATTTAAAAAAACGAATTTTAATGGTCAAGTCAAATTTTTGTAGACTTTCATTAATTTACTGAAAGGCCACAAGAAGGCAATTTTATCAAAAATTTCATTGCAAAAAAAGAAAATCTCATCATCAATTCATTTCATTCCATAAAAATCCCAATAAAACGCCTCCATAACCCATTAAATGTCATTTATCCTCCCAAAAATCTAAATATCACAGGAAATATTCCAATTTATAATAATAATCATCATAATAAAATACACAAAAAAATGTCATCGAAATTCCAAAGCAACAATCAAAAAATCCATTTATTTTAATTTTATTCGTTTATCCAAAAAAAAGTCATACAACGAAAAATTCATCATTTTATCACTTAATTTACGACACACACATACACACACACACACACAAAACATGATGCGATAATGACCTACGTTAAAATGTGGCAGATAATAACAGTAAAAAAAAACCAGTCGTCTCCATTAAATCATAAAAAATTTATTTCATTGTCGCCACGGATTTTTTTTGTAGTATGAAAATTTTGATGCAACAGACGATGAGTAAAAAATATCACTCATTTCCTTGTGACACATGCCTTTAATGTGTGTGTTACTTTCAAAAGAAAATGAAAAGAAAAGAGAAAGATGATGATAAAATGAAATGTAATTCTATTAAAAATGATGATATTTTCAAAGAAATTTACACGATGATGATGAGGAGGCTGCTAAGAATGATGAAAAATGAAATGAACCATCTCAATAAAATACATTTAATTCGAACTTTTTGTTTTATATCGTCAAAATTCAAATGAAAATATTATTTTTGTTGTAATCACAATGAAATTTTTTTTTTATAATTTTTTTAATGGTATGACTTCATGTAATTTGAAATATAAACATTCAACATTATTATTGATTTTTCTGTGTCTATGGAAAATTTTACATACACACACACACGATTTTTTTTAACACACAAATAATAGTTGAATAAAAAAATTTACATATTATTATGCTGGTCGTGACATTTATTGCCAATGATAGAAACAATAATTTTTTTTTCTCTTTATTTGGTCAACATTTGCACAGTGGGGGAGTAAAGGAGGGGTAATGGGGGATGGGGGTGAACATGACCACATTTAACAGGTTTTCACTTCAAATTTCACTTTTCACTTGAAAGTTGAACAAAAATTTAACATTGAATTCCATTTCATAAAATTTTTTTATTCAATGACAGCGTCAGATCAGTGTTTTTCCTCACCACATGAAATTTGATGTTTTTTGTCTGAATTATGATGTTTATATAAAAAATTTTTGTTTGAATGTTATGTTTTTATGTTATTTTTTTTTTTGTGTTATAAAATATTTATTTTCCACTTATTTCTTATAAAAATGAAATGACATTTTGATAGACTTTGTACCGTGTTTTGTTATTTTACGATATTTCGAACCTCAATCAATCAATTAAGGGGAGAATGTGAGATAAATTTCATGTTTTATGTAAGGTATTTTATGGCATTTTATTGATCATTTTGGTCAATCTTTGCCTAAAATGGGATGTGAATTGAAAAAATGTTTGAATTACCGTCAATTGGGGTTCAAATATCTAATATCTGAAAATCGGCTAAAAAAATTTCAACGAAATCTGTTAAGAACACTTTTAGAAAAGTTACGATCTGAAAATCGGCTAAAAAAATTTCATTGAAATCTGAAAAGAATACTTTTAGAAAAGTAACAATCTAAAAAATGTCTAAAAAAATTTCAATGAAATCTGATAATACTTTTAGAAGGTTTGACTTCTAAAAACTCGCTATAAAAATTTCATCGAAATTCGTTTAGAAAGCTTTTAGAAGAAAGAAAGAAAATATCATGATACAAGTTTCAAACAAAGTCATCTCATAGTGGTCTACAAGTGACAAAAAACCAAAATAAGGAATAACAATAATATTTACAATTTCGTTCCATTTTTGTCCTTGTACCAATTTTTTTTCTATCTTGGCATCGATACAACTGTCTTTTAACAGAAATAAATTAATAATATTTTTTTTGTCTGTCTTCCTTCTTTTCATTCAAGTCAGTACTTGAAACAGTTAAAATAACAGTCCTCCTATCTTAAAATCAAATAAATAATAAATAGTGAAATAAATCAATTGCTCTTTCTTTCTTTCTTTTTTACTTGTAATGAGCTTCACGTTTTTTCTTTGGCAAACAAATTATGGGCGATACTTGAAACAAAAAAAAAAAATAAAAACCACAAGCGTATCGTTTTAAGTTTTTGGTCTATTAAACATTTTTTTTCCTTATGGTTCTTAATGAATTCCCAATATAACAAGTAGCGACGTATTTGTATGTTTCTTCTGAAATTGTAATGTATCATTTTTTTTATTTTCCTTTCAAACACGGTTCAGTGTTCGATCTTTGTTTACTTGTTTACTCACATGATGATGGTCTATTGGAAGTAGGTGGATGTGAGTTGTATTACAATAAGTAAATATTTTTCTTTATATTTTTTTGGTTACTTTACTATTCGTTCATAAAAATGTATCAAAAAATTACGTTTCTTTGTGATATTTTAAGTAAAATGCGCTTTGAGGACCATTTAGTGTGAGTGTGAGTCTGTCTTTAATTTTGAGATTTCTAAGCGGGGAATTCAATCACTATTCATTGAAATAAGAATGGAACGGAAACTCAATGAATGGGGAGAGGGAGAAGGAAAGAGAGAGAAGGAAGGAAAGTTACAGAAATGTCATTTAATGTCAAAATTTCTTTCATTGACAATGAAAATTGAGGGAATTGAATTATCTTTCTCTTCTCTTCTCTTTCCTTCCTCTTCTCTTCCCTTCTCTTCTCTTTTCTTCCTCTCTCTCTCACACACTGAAGTAAAATCATTCTCCATGAAGTTTTTATTTGAATTTTTCATGAATTTCATTTTATTTTATAACAAAAATGCACTTTCATTTTCAATTCAAATCCAAACTTTCCCTAAATTCCTTGTTATTTTTATAATTTTCCTCTAATTTTGTGGGTCAATTTGTGGATATTTTTAGAAAATCCATTACAAAACACATTCTCAAATATTTGTTTTATGTTCATATACAGAACAAAAAGTGACTAAGACTTATTTCCTTTTTTATTATGGTTTTGTTTTCCATCTCTCCATCTCTTCTCTTTTTATTTTATTCTTTTAACACACACACACACACACACACACACACACACACACAAAACGAAAAAAAGAAATAATAATATGAAATTACTACTAAAACGACTTATAGTAAATGACAGTATCCAATGAGATGAAAATGAAACGTGATAAGTTGAATGTCTGTAACACATATCAAATTACATTGCATTAGTGTGTGTTCATATCTCTGTTATTTGATATTTATTTAGTTGAGTGTGTAACGAGAATAAATGATATTTTTTCTTTTTTTTTGTAATTTTACTGTGAATTTGTAAGGAAATTTATGGTTTCTCTCTTTTTTTGTTGCTTTGTAACTAATGAAGTGAAATAATTTTAATTTGGTGGTTAAATTTGTTTTTTTTGGTTGAATTGAAAATAATATACGAGAAGAGAGAGAGAAATTTCAAGTATTTTGACGTTTAACTGTCATATTTGGCATTGAATTGTCATTTTTTTGACATTGCTCTGGTTTTTTGACGCTTAATTGCAATTTTTGAAATTTGACAGTCATTTTTGACATTTTAATTGTCATTTTTGACATTTTAATTGTAATTTTTGACGTTTAACTGTCATTTTTAAAATTAAATTGTAATTTTATAAAGTTTAACTGTACATTTTTTACATAAAAGTAATTTGTTGACATTTCTGTCAATTTTCACCATTGAACTGTCATTTTTGACGTTTTAATCTCAATTTTTGATGTTAGTCTTTCATTTTTTGAAGTTTAATTTTCATTTTTGACGTTTAACTTTCTTTAATTGACATTCCTGTCAAATTTTGGTGTTTGACTTACATTTTTAGAAATTTAAGGCTATCTTCTCAAATTTTTTGACATTTCTGTCAACTCTCTAAATCACTCGCTCTCACTCTCTCTTCTTTTACAGAAATAAGAGAATTTTCAATACAAAGCTATCGTAAAGGACATTGAAAGCCGTAATTCAAATGAAAATTCAAATTCATCGGTAATTTTATTCAGAAATCTTCAATAAAAACGTTTCAATCTCTTAATCAGTCGGTTCCTGAACAACAACCAAAATAAAATCCTTCTCCGGAGCTACAACAATCTCATCCTTCTTCGTCCTAATACGGATCCATTTAAATTCATTTGTGGCATCCAAATCTCTAACCACTTTCCGTAATTTGTCTGTTAGCCGTGTCATCAACGCTGCGTAGTGAATTGCAATTGGATCATCATCAGCAAAGGAAGTTTTGATTGGAACACCCTCGTAATTAATCACAAGAAATGCTTTCACACCTGGAAATGTCAGCAATTGTTTGAGACGTTCTTCGAGTTTCACGGCCATGTCTCATTAACTTTTTCCTTTGAAATGAGAATCGATTATTATGATTTTTTTTCTGGTCTTCTCTTTTCCTTTAATTTTATGAGTTATTGAATACTTTTTTTTGCAGAAAGAATATTTTTCCCAGGAAAATAATGAAAATGATTACTATGATGATCAATCAACATCAATATTAATAAAAGTATTAGGTAACAGAAGGTGCAACGGCTGCTTTGTCAATTAAATTATTGAATTTTGATGGCGTAACATGTATATTTATTGGATGCCTGGCACGTGATCGGGGTATTTACAATTTTTTCCCATGAAAAGTAAATTTTAATTGGAAATTTAAGCGCATTTACATTATTTTTGAATTGATTTAAACGAAATTTAATTACCTTAATAACCTTTGAAATCCATTTATTTCATATATTTACTAAGCTAAAACCGATTTCATTGAAAAAGGAAACCATAGAAATGGAAACGCCTGGTATTCGGTGAGCTCCATGAAAGTAAAACGTCCTTTAAATAGTAATTTCAATTGAAAGTGATCAAAAAAAAGAGCAGAAACACATAAAAAATAATGATTTATGATGATTTACTTCTTCGATTTCGTTTTCTGTTTACTTGAAATGAGGATTGTCTTCATTTTAAGCGTAAGATGATGATTATGCACAATAATATTTGAACATTCCACCACTAGAAGAATAGTTGATTGAAATGGGTTCTTTATCGGATGATGATGATTTTCTTTAGAGGAACATGTTTCGATTTCTTAATTTTATGTTTTGTTTTCTGTTTTCCGTGTCTCTTATGATAAAATGATGGAAAAACAGTGTAACAGTGCTTATCAAAATTCATGTAGTGATTTTGATCGTATTTTATTTAAAGAAAAAAAAAATTATAAACAATCATGTTCAAAATAAACCACGGGGTGTGTGTGCCACAATTTCCTTTTGTTGTTTATTCTTATGCAATATCACGATTTTGTGTTAAATTTTCTTTGATTTTTTGTTTTGTTTGCAGTTCATTGAAAAAAAATGATTTTCCTTGATCAGCGTTCAGTGACTGACTTAGTTCAGTGATGAGCCTAATTGAGTGACCTGAATCAGATAAGTGGCTGGACATTTTGCGAGACCTGATTCAGATTATGAGACGAGAAATTCATGACACTTTTCAAGAAAATCAATTAACTTGTCTGACACAAATCCTCTTAAAATTAAATCAATTTCAAGCCATGACAAGCAAAATCACGATGACCACAAAATCAATTTAATGCATTTTCTTTCTTTTTTCACTTCAAAATTCATAGAAACCTCCTTCTTCCAAGCAGCAAAACAAAGAAGAATCAACCAATTATTTTAAAGTACCACACTTCACTTCAATTCGATTCAATTGAAACTTATTTCAGTATTTCCTGTTTTTATTTTTAGCGCATTTCTTGAAATGCAGGTATTGTGCGCGGTGATGGTGTCCGTCTGTGTCAATTTCAAAATGGCCGACTTTTCGAACATCAAAATTTTTCGAACATTAAAATTTTTCGAACATCAAAATTTTTCGATCTTCAAAATTTTTGAATCATCGAACATCAAAAAATCATTAAATCATTGCCACTTGTATATCTTTTGGAGATAATGCGACAAATTACCACTTCCTAATAATTCACAAATTTAAATCTAAAAATAAAAGTGTACAATTTTTTCCTCATTACATCAAGAATCTTATCAAATTAATGATAAAAAATCACAACAAAAACCAAACAACAGGTACTAAAAAGATTAGAATGATGGACATGGTTATCGATCACTTTGTAAAATTAAGCCCATCTTATCAATTTTATGTCCACTTTGATTTATTAATCTATAAAATAAAGCTTCAAAATAAGAATTTTAGTCATTTGATATCAGATATTTGTGAAAACAAGACATAAAACAGAACAAAATAAATTAACAATGCAAATTTTAATTTTATCAATTGGAATTTTTTTTACGTTAACTGATTACAGTAACGCAGTAGACTGTAAACGACCAATTTGCGTGGAATTAAATGGAAGTCTAAAATTTCCAATTAAAAATGATCCAAGTCACTTTTACCAATGTGTAGCACCATTAATTTCAATAAGAAGGCGCTGTAAGGATTTTGAAATGTTTGATTATGAAAGTCAATCATGTGTTGATGAGAAAAATCGAAGAGAAGTTTGTGATACGGAATTTGATTTATTTGAAGAAAATGAAACTACAACAGAATTACTTACAACTTTAAATCCATCTTTGCCTGCGCCAAATTGTAAAATACCAGATTGCAAAATCGAAGAGAATATTAAAATTAAGTGGCCTGCTTTAACACCAACAAATTATTATGTTTGTGAATTAAATATTAACACAGGGGAATATGAACCAATATTGAAAAGATGCATCATTCTATCATACTTTGATTATTACGGTCAGGAATGCGTTCGAGCAGATTTGTGGGAACCAGTCTGTGAAATTCCCGAAGAAACAACTACATTATTAACTACAACCGATGAAAATACCGAGACTACAACTCAAGGAAATACTGAGACGACAACTGAAGTTAATACTGAAACTACAACTCGAACATCAAAATTTTTCGAATTTTTGAATCATCGAAAATTTTCGAACATCAAAATTTTTCGAATATCAAAATTATTCGAAAATCAAAAATTTTCTAACATCAAAATTTTTCGAACATCAAAGTTTTCGATATAAAGTCCAAAAAACGATATAAAATCAAAATAACGATTATAATAACTCAAAAAGCCCGAAAATATAATAAAATTGAATTTTTGGATCATTGTTAAATTTTTATAATATTTGTGAATTCTGTACATAGAAATGCGCTCGTGTATATCGTTCACGATTACCTTTTTAATTTTTATTTATTTTCATTATTAAGTTTATGATGATATTTTGTGCTTACTCTGCAAAACTTTGAACATTGATATCCAAAACAACAAAATAATAAGAAAACTAAAACATAAACTTAAATTTTCATTTTTTCCGGTGCACTTCATATTTTGAGTTGAGGAAAAACTCTTGATTTTGTTTTCTCTCCTTTTCATTTGAAATGAACTCAATTTACTTTGTCATACCTTGAATTTCCAATAAAAATTGAAAAAAAAGGCTTAGAGCAAATGGAAATTTTTTAAAATTAGTACTTGACCTCTTTTTCACTATATGGAGACTTAACTGTACTAAAAACAAAATTTTTGAAGAATTTGTTTGATTTGTGGGTATCGTCCACTTAAAAAAAGACATAAAATTTAGTACAAGACAAATAAACAAAATTTTCAATGGGACACTACACAAAAAGCAACTTATTTTGAATTTCATCCTCCACCTCTCACATTTTCATTTCATAAGCAAATTTATTCGACCATTGAATTGGTTTTTATTCTCCTACTTATTGTTTATTTTCCTCATAATTTAACCTGGTTCTTTACCTGCTATTAAAATTTTATGTATGTGGCTACCCTTTTGCCATGAACGTACATGTACACACACACACACATACATACATGGAAATACACGGACATGAAATTTTGTATCAATTTTATATCTTGTACAAATATTTTCTCTTCTTTTTTCTTTCATTTTCATTTCATTTTGAAGTGTTTTTGCTTTTTATTTTATTTTATTTTCATTTCATTTCATTTTATTCGTAAAACTTTCATAAAAAGAGCTGTTAAAAGATTTGGAATTGATTTAAATACAAATTTTATTTATTTTTATTTATTGTAACATAATTCATGATCAACGCCTAATTTTACTGCTAAAACCTTATAATCCAAAACAATCAACACACAAAATGCAAAAATAAACAAAAAGGATTAAGCAATTCTATTAATACCTAGACAAAATGATACAAATTTATCATTGGAATTATTTTTTCATTTTCATTTTTTGTTTCATATTAAATTGAATTGAGTTAAGTTGAATTGAATTGAATTGAATTGAGGCTTCAATTCAGTAAATTGAACGAAATTTATGATTTTATGTGAGAGAGAAAATCCTTAAAGAAGAACAAAGATAGTTGTCTCAATGGAATTAATGGATTCGTGTCTATTGTTTTTTCTATTGATTTGATAAAATTTAGTGTGGAATGGTGTGATAACAGAAAAACAAAAGTGAAATAGGTAAATGTGGAGTTAACATGCAAATAAATAGAAATAAATAAAATTCAAAAAGTGTTAAGTCTCGATAGAGTGTGGAATTGAATTAGAATTCAATCGATTTATGATTTATAAATGTTAAAATGGATTTTTTAAATGAAAATATAAATTTAAGTTTCGAAATTGAAATTTAAACTGAAGTAATCAACGGCCTTATTAAAGGTGTGTGCTTGATAATTAAAGTTATCACCTTTTTCAAAAATTCAAGAAAAAATGGCACGGTGCAGTGGTAACAGTGACGAATTGGGCATACGGGAAATCTGAATAATGCCAGAAAGTCCGTAGTCAATCGTCTTGTAAAATTTAAGTTTAGAGTAAATTTTAAAGGAAATGATACAGAATGCCAGGGCCGTTACATATTTCCGCACCTGAGTGGTAAGCGTGTTAGACTATCAATCTTAAGGTTAGCAGCTCGATTATCGCTCCAATGATTAAACTTTACAATCTCAAAAGTTCCTTTTTCCGGCTTTTCAATTTGAGTTAAAGGCTAGATAAAGGTGGTGACTGCTTGGGATGACAGGATAAAAGCAAAGTCACTCGTATGATGATACACAATGGGCCCTACTGATGGCCTGAGTACAGGCTTAATAAGCATCCTAAAAATCTGATCTGATCTGAGGAGTTAAATGCTTGTATAAGTGACTTAGTTGTTCAAATGTGTTAATTCAGATTTTGAAACTATGTCTATGTATTGGTAGGTCACATTGAAATGTTACCTATTTGATTTTAATATGACATTTAAAGAGAAAATCTCGACAAGTTAGCAACAGTTAATGGTAAGTAGAAATTATTTAATAGGACAATTTACATGCAAAACAACAAGACATGGAAGATGCCGGGGTAGAATTCCAGGTTACATTGACAGTGTAAGTATTTAAGAATTATTTTTTAACATTGATTTTGTTTCAGGTATTTGAAGAACAGCAAGCTATGTTGGAGAATTTCAACCAGCTAAATAAGTAATTTTTTATTAAAGTCGAAAGTAAAAAACAAAATGCAAGTATATAATAACTATGAAAACTATGAAACTGTGAACCAGCATAAGGTTTTTCATTAGATTAAGGCTTCATTACACGTTTCAATGAACATTAATATGGCATTTGGTCAGACATCAATTGCAATCAAAGATTACTGAAAACTTTGGTGGCAGTTGGTGCAATAAGTGTAAAGTTACTTAAATGAAAGAACTGCTTTTACTTGCAAAAATGAACCAACATGAAGCTTATAAAACACTTCTACAACGAATATCGAATAATTTACCTGAATGTACTTTTGCCTTAAAACTGAATACCAGAGCAAACTGAATTGAATTAAAGATCTGTGTATATCTGAAAAGTATGTCAAAGTTCATGATCCATAAGGCAGTTCAGACTCAGAGGGGTTTGGGTTTATTTTAATAGAATTAAAGAAAAATATACAAAAAACTTTTCTTACCAGCGATTTATAGCCTTGAAAATGAGTTTTCTGCATACTAACTTTGAAAATCCCTAAATTTCAAAATGATCCAAAATAATCCAAGATGATGAAACATTCGGAAGATGCAGAATAAGAATTTCCCACAAGATACCTTTTCAATGTAATATTAGTATAAATATAGGTTTGAATTTTTTTTTCATATCAAGTTTTCTCGTACTTTTTTTTTTATAAAAAAAAGTCTCTTATCACCTCTTTGATAAAAAAAATTCATCACTTGAAATACTCTTCTTTATATCTGAAGTCCTGAAGAAACTTAAGCCTCAAAGCTTTTTTCATAGCAAGGCCTTGCCATGAGCTTTTTGAAAAGAAAATTTCAGTTCAGCACTTTGATTTTGAGTACAAGGTTGATAAACAATCAAAATGTTACTTAAAATACAAATATGCGTTGATAAGGTCGTTTAAAACTTTTGTGAAAAAAAATTATGTTTTTATAATAAATGAAATTTAAATATGAATTTAAAGCTCTGAAGTCAAATTTGAACCGTATTCAAGGCCTTTCATCTAAGACATTTTAAAGTCCTGATTCAAAATAATCAATGAAACCCATTAAATTTTTAAATTAAACAAATATCGTGAAACAAAAGTAAAGTGAAATTAAATTTAAGATACCCAAAAATATAAAAATTAAATTTCTGCAAGGAAATATGGAAATAAAATAAGTGACAGCTTAATTGGTTTCATGTCAAATTTAAACAATAAAAAATATTCATTTCATCTTCTTCTTGTTCCTTTTTCCTTATTCGTGATTTCAATTTTAAAGAACCGCTAATTTTAATAATAACAAAAATATTTTCAATATCACGTTCCAAAAAATTTTCATTTCCATTTCAAAGAAAAAAAAAACAAAAGTAATAAAAAAATAACAAAATTTTTCATCATGACCCAGTAAACTCAACCTAAATAACCTAAATTTCGCTCATATCCATTCATTTATTTCCAATATTTTTACTTTATTGATGACATAACACGATTTTTTTAGTGTAGTACTAATTCAATTCATGCATAAAAATACGTTTTTTACATAAATCCTAAGCTGTTACATTTAAAAGCAACATTACACTGAAATTACTGAAAAAATTTACAATAGAAAACAAAAAACAAATCAAAATGTATCACATGTGTGAGTATATGCAAAATTATAACAATAACGACAAAAAGTGAAAAATTATTTTATTAATATACACATTGTATCATTTTTCTGGTATGTATATTAAAAGTTTGTATTGTATTGAATGTTAGTTTTTTTTTGAGTATTTTTTTTTACTATGAAACAAAAAAAATTGTTCATAAAATATAAATATGTGAAAAAAAAATTGAATATGATACATTTTTACAATACAATACAATACAAAAATACATCCAGTCACACATGACTCGAAATTTTATGAACTTAACAGTGGAAGTTTTTTTTTGATAAAAGCACATAAAATCGCAGTAAAATTATGTGAGCATGAATTTTGTGTTATGAGATTTTGTATGTATGTTCTTGAAATTTTAGTGGATTAAATGGAGAGAATTGAAAAAGATTTTGTCTGTCTGTGTGATAAGAGTCGATTTTGAAAGATATCATTAAGAATTTCGATAGAAGGAGGAAAGGGGACGAAATCAAGGCTTTATGAGAAATTTTCAGTACAGTTGAAGTTCCGTTTAAGGTCCTATATTACAAATTTCAATTGAATTTTGATTTCGTTTAATTGAATTTGAATTCAAAATTTTCTGGATCTATAGATATACGATTGAAATGTCAAAATACATTGACAGGACCGAGATTTGTGAGGAAATAAAATTTCGATTCGATTTTGGGGACTCTCACTGTACCTCAATTCAAAGATCTCTAAAAACCGCTTCAAAGTCCTTTAAAATGAAAATGCGCTTAAATGCTTCATTTAAAAGTCCCTTTTCCCAAATCTCCTTCTTAAATACTATTAAATATTATACAAATATTTAGTTATACTTGTGTGATATTTCATAGTATTATTTTTTTTTGTTCTTCAATGTTTTCAGGCTGTTTTCATTTCATGTATTTTAATTTTTTGTTTCTTGTATTTTTTTGGTCATGCTAACTTCATTTTTTTTTGTGTGGCATGTTATTTTAGCTATTATCATAACAAAATGAAAACATATTTTTTTTAGGATTTTGAGTGTGTTATGATTAAAATTATTATCATAATGAAATTTGAATTAATGGAGACGCCTGGTTAAATTTAAATGAAATATAAAATGAAAATTCAAATAAAAACTTAAATTAAAATAATTTTTCACAAAAAAATTAAAAATAAACACCGACAATTAACAAACAAATGTAATGTTATAAAATAAAATAAAACAAAAGCATGAAGAGGAAAAATGAAAATGAAGAAGACCCATGAAGAGTAAAATTTGTATATATTTTATTATGAGATATATTGTGCTTCTTCTTTATGATCATGTAGCTCTGTATATGACAGTTGTGTAAAGTGTTTTAAATGCTGCAAAATAAATGAGAAATTTAACTGGTTGTTGTTTAAAAATGATGATGACAAAACAAGGACAAAATTGGTATGGTTTTGCTTGTGTGTTTATTTGAAATTGAAATTTTTTACGAGCTTTAAATGAATTTGATTGAAATTTTTCGAAGTGACTCGAAATGTCTTGAAATTTGTTCAGATAACTCGAAATGACTTGAAATTTGTCCAGATGACTCAAAATGACTTTAAATTTGTCCAGATGACTCAAAATGACTTGAAATTTGTCTAGATGACTAGAAATGACTTGAAATTTCTCCAGATGACTCAAAATGACTTGAAATTTGTCCAGATGACTCGAAATGACTTGAAATTTGTCCAGATAACTCAAAATGACTTGAAACTTTGTCTAGATGACTCGAAATGACTTGAAATTTGTCCAGATGACTCAAAATGACTTTAAATTTGTCCAGATGACTCAAAATGACTTGAAATGACTTGAAACTTTGTCTAGATGACTCGAAATGACTTGAAATTTGTCCAGATGACTCGAAATGACTTGAAATTTGTCCAGATAACTCAAAATGACTTGAAACTTTGTCTAGATGACTCGAAATGACTTGAAATTTGTCCAGATGACTCAAAATGACTTAAAATTTGTCAAGATGACTCAAAATGACTTGAAATTTATCCAGATAGCTCAAAATTTGTCCAGATGACTCGAAATGGCTTGAAATTTGTTCAGATAACTCGAAATGACTTGAAATTTGTCCAGATGACTCAAAATGACTTGAAATTTGTTCAGATAACTCGAAATGACTTGAAATTTGTCCAGATGACTCAAAATGACTTTAAATTTGTCCAGATGACTCAAAATGACTTGAAATGACTTGAAATTTGTCTAGATGACTAGAAATGACTTGAAATTTCTCCAGATGACTCAAAATGACTTGAAATTTGTCCAGATGACTCGAAATGACTTGAAAGTTGTCCAGATAACTCAAAATGACTTGAAACTTTGTCTAGATGACTCGAAATGACTTGAAATTTGTCCAGATGACTCAAAATGACTTAAAATTTGTCAAGATGACTCAAAATGACTTGAAATTTATCCAGATAGCTCAAAATTTGTCCAGATGACTCGAAATGGCTTGAAATTTGTTCAGATAACTCGAAATGACTTGAAATTTGTCCAGATAACTCAAAATGACTTGAAATTTTGTCCAGATGACTTAAAATTTGTCTAGATGACTCGAAATGACTTGAAATTTGTCCAGATGGCTCAAAATGACTTGAAATTTGTCTAGATGACTCGAAATGACTTGAAATTTGTCAAGATGACCCGAAATGACTTGAAATTTGTCTTGATGACTAGAAATGGCTTGAAATTTGTCCAGATAATTTGAAAATTGTCGAAATGACTCGAAATTTGTCGAAATGACTCAAAACATGACAAATTCCTATTCAACTCACTCTAATTCATATCAAAAAACTTTATTTCTAAAATACTTTAGGGTACAATTTCAGTACAAACTGTAATTTATCATGTGCAATAAATATATTTCTTTTACAGTATAATAACACATCACTTAACTAACAAACATCATAATTTAGGAATAAGTTATGTTAGTGTCAAAAATAACATTCTCAGTTATACAATTACTATTACATTTGTATCCATCCATTCACATAATATGAAAAAAAAAAATTTTTATTAATATTTTCATGAAATTCAACATAAGCAAAAACATTTTTGTACTTTTCAGAGGCACTTTCATCAACTATTTAAGGTAAGGAATAATAAAAATGATATAAATTACTCGTGGATCTCATCATAAACGCTATTTTTATTTGACAAGGAAATATTTTTCATGTGAATATTCATACAATTTTATTATCAATTCACATGATTTGAGAGTCCCAAATTTGACTCAATTGGCATTGAATAATCTTCAATTATCCAAATACACATCCAAAAATACACACACTTAAATGATCATGATTGATGAGGTTTTTATATCATATCATATGAAATTTCTTTCGTAACAACGGTGATGGTAAAAATTGTTAACTCATACTTTTTATTTAGTACGAAAACGAGGAAAATAGACACCAAATAGATCCAAAACGTAAATATGTTTAAATTTTGTACATACGTGTGTGTGTGTGTGTGTGTGTACCTTGTACAGTGAATTATGAATGTCTGGTTAACATGACGATGACTTTTACATTTATATGACATCAAATATTTAAAAGGTACATTAGACATGATATTTAAAGTCAAATCAGACACATTTCAATGGTAAAAAGGCGAAAAATGAAATGAAAAAAATATGAAGTTGTCAATTTATTTACATTTCATATGATGAGATATGAAATGATGATAAAATGTAACCAAAATTAACTTTTTTTTTTACATTTAAAGCACACAAATTTTTGGGCTTATTCAAGATTATCCTTATTCCAAGAAAAACCTACATTGAAAATAACTTTTAAATGTTTAACTTCTGTTAAGCACAAAACAGCCTTAAGATACAATTAAATTTATTAATGGAATTCCATGAAACCAAAACAACAAATAACACAAACAAAAAAATAAGTGAAATTTAAAAGAAAACAACATTTAAATGTAGGAATTCGTTTATAAAATTTCTTTCTTTGAATTATTTTGATTGTCAAATTCTTTTAAATTAATTTTTATTTTGATTGGAAAAATATTTTTAGGGTTTCTTTAAAATATTTGGCTTATTTACTTTTGATTTGACTCGATTGAATTTGGTTATTTTTCATTATTTGAATTTTTTGCCATGAGATACACTGCAAATGGAAAAGTACCCGGAATGGAGCATCGCAAAGACATTTCATGGAAATAGTAAAATTCAAAAGACGATGAGATTCAAATTCGTTGTGAATCCAATTCGATGTAAAAATTTATATAAAAGACGCTTGAACACCTACAATGACAAAACAGCCTCATATGTGAGTCCCGCAAGGAGCACGCAAGCTCGAAAGCTTTCGACAAACATTGCCAGGTAAGAATTAGTTCAATGAAATTCATTAGCCAAGATTTGAAACTCTGCAAAAGTAACTTTTTCCAGTATTTCAATGAGTGTTTTCAAAAACTTTCCATCTAGCTTATGTAGAACGAACGATACAGCCATAGTGTGTTTAGCAAAAATATTCATTATTATAAATTCCTTTTCTTTTCCATACTAACTTTGAATGAAATGTGTTCAAACTTCCTAAAAATTCATTTCGGCAATGTGATACTTTGAATTTTGACCCCCTATATGAAATTTAAAGGTAAAGTTTGTTCGACAAAGTTGTAGCTAAGAACAAAAAATGACAATCCGAACATTTCCATATTAAATTTTGACATTTCAAGCAGCGTAACCATTGAAAGAGCGTTTAAAAGTTCACTGTCAAAGTCTTAGAGTCTCGTAAAGCTCCTGAAAAGTAAGCAACGAATCACAAGGACAAAGCACGGTTTACAGTGCAATTAATTGAAACCCAATCCAATTTTAACTGTTAAAATTTAACAATAAATAATTTCAAAGTATTTATACCAAAATCATAAACTCAATTCAATTTCCCTCAAATCACAGTGAATTAGAGATAAGAGAAAATTTTTTAAGAATTGAATTGAATAAATCCGAACGTCATTTAAATAAAGTTGTCAAAGAATTAGAATATGATTGACACCTTAAATCACTTAAAATTGAGTTTTTATTTTCATTTTTTAAGTGGATTTAGTTAAAATATACTTTTTTTTTTTTAACATCATCTCATATAGACTTTAAATGAAAAATTTTGTGGAATTAATTTCATGTGGATTTTGTTTGAATCATAAAACCTTGATAAATAATTGATGAAGCTTAATGTGATTCAACTGATCCATGAAAAGAAATACCTTGATGATGACAAAAATGTATGTCTAAATTTTCATGTTAGACCAAATCACACAAACACACACACATAGACGTAAATTTCCAATTCAGATTTTATTGCTTCATCTATTTAATGCATTCATTCATCCATATTTTTTTTTTCCTTTTTGAAATGTTTTGTATTGTACCCTGATTGAATTTTATTGTTTTTTTTCTCTTATACTTTTTTTTTGTTATTGTTTGGATTTTCTCATCTCATCTAATGCGTTAACACGAAACAGAGCGAAACAAGTAATAATTTTCAGGATATTTGTTTATTATCAGAAATAATGGCATAATAATTTTGGGTATTCTCAATGTAATCGTAAAATACTGATGGTTTTCGTTTTCTTTTTCTATCATCTCATTGTAGTAGAAATTGAAGATATTTGTTGTCGCCACGCTATACCACCATAAAATTACAAAACAAAGAAAAGAAAATCATAAGTATATGCAATTCCGGAATGAATTGAGCCAATATTTTTATGTGTGTCTTGTATTGTGACTGTCTAAAGTGTCTCGTCATATAATGGCCATCAATAAATTAGTTCTCTCTCTAATATCAAAGAAGAGCACAAGGCGGATGTTGCCCATTTTTATTTATTATTATTTTTCTGTATTGCTGAGCTTAATGTTGCGTGTCTCTCTCTTATTTTCATTTTCATGTATGTAAGTGAATTTATTTGAAATAATAAATATTAGCAAGTCAATTTCTCAATTCCCAGATGAAATGAAAGAAGAAAAAAAACTTTCATTAATGTTGATTTTATTTCTTCTAAGAAAAAGTCATTAAATGCTAAGTGATCAGAATCTGAGAAAAACAAAGATTTAAAGATGCAAAAATACAATGAATATTTTGGTATGATAAATAATAATTTAAATACTGAAAAAGAGAAAATTTAATTCAATTTTAAATTTAAAATGAATTATTTAATTATTGTCATTCAAATTTGAAAGGAAAGATGATAAAACTATTAAATTATGTCAAGACTTCACTTACTGCAATTTGAACAGTAATTTACTTTATTTAAATTGTTTAGTATAAATCACAGTGCAACAAATTGTAATTAAATAAAATTTTCTATTAAGTTGTTTTTTATCTAAAACATCAAGATAGAAAAACTACTTAAACTCTTAGGGCAGTTGAGGAGATGTAGAGAAATTAAATGTAAGTATATGCAATTCTATTAATTTTTAATTAATCAATATTTTTTTTCACAGACTTGACGATTTAAAATTAACATGAGTATATTTTGTAGTCATCATCTAGACAATGGAACATGAATAGAAAATCCACTTAAATCGCTACTATCAAGCTACGGATTTGAAGTAAAGCATTGAATGTAATCTTTTTCGACTTTTTTAGGCACTACAATCACTGGCTCCTGAAGAAGGTAAGTAAAAATATGAAAATCAGTCAAATTAACACTTAAAACAATTTCCAGCCAAGAAAACGAATCGTTTGAGAAAAGATCACCCTAAGACGAAGTAAAGAGTGAATAAAAATAAACATATTAGAAAACGAAGAATCTCGATAAAAATTCGCTGCATACTTCAAAAACATCTTCAAAACAGGATGGTCCAAAATTCAAATTATTGAGCTATAACTAAGATCATTCCGTCTTGCTTTAAGACAATAAATTGTTCCGAAAGTTTTGGATTCAAAAAAAAACGGAAATGATACTTACTGATGGAGAGAAAAGAGAAATTCAATGCAATAGAGATCAGAAAACGAAACTTTTGTCGTAAAGTTCCTCATTGAATGCAGTTGAACAAGAAATATGCAAGTTATGTTTTTTTCAAAGAATCAGAGTGTGCTCGGTTTTATAGCCTGACCTTAGGCCATTTTCAGCTCATCGTTAGATAACACATCAAAAAAGCACAAAATGATTTAAGGTTAAAAATATGACTTATAGAACCTTTCTCAAATTTAACTTTCACACTACTGACTGCAACACTGTAGTGGTAGTCCATGAAAATGAGTCAAATAATACTAGAGCTGTAGTGTTCAATAGAAGAAGACGTTCCTACTCACAGCATACTCAGTGAATGAGTTCAACAGTTATTTTAAATGAAAATTTCTTGGATTATAGCATATAAAAACCATGAAAGGACAGGGGATCACATTGAAGTCAAAAAGCCGAGAACCAACCTTCAAGTTATTAAAAAACAAATTAAGCATGGAAGACAAATGTTCTAGTTACGGTAAAATACGTAGCGTCACTTAATCAAATAACGGGCAACAGGACAACCAAGGTTTGATTGACCCCTCCCATGTGAGTCAACCTAAACCTACTGATTGTCACTTGTCTTATGTAGATATTCTTTAAGGAACGTAAGATCACTGAGGCGACACACAAAATAAATACATAAAATAAATTGATCTCATTTGAAGCCTACTGGTCCAGCTTTAACTCAAAATATCTCAACTGACTGTCATTCTGAATAGCCAGCAGTGAAAACTATAATTAAAATTGAACAGACTTAAAATTACTATCTCAATTCAAAATTTTTCGTTGCACTGTGACAAAACTATCATATTCATACAAATCACGTTACAATGTCACTTTTTTCTTTTAGATCTATAATTTCATCAACATCATCATACATTCTTCATAAAAATCACGTTCACATTGTAGAATATTGTCACATTATTGCATTATGTATTTTTTTTACAACTTTAAAGCACTATTCAAAAGAAAATGTTATGAAAAATCGATTTACTTATAACATCCATTCACACACACGTTTAATACAAGAAAATAAAGTCACTTTATTACATCAAATTTTATTATAATGCACCTCATATACGAGTTCATAACCAATCAAATAAAGAATTTTTTTTTTACTTCATATGCATATTTAGAATAATTTTTTTCATAAAAATGTATGAAAATTTAAATAACATTGAAATTGAAAATGATGATCATGACTTAAAAATAATATTGCAATATTGAAAAAAAAGTGATACAAAAAATCATACAAAGTTTAAAAGTAAATCAGAGCTTCTATTAAGCTCAAAAAAAGGTACATTTTATTTTATTATTATGATGATATTTTGCAATGTATTTATAGTTTAAACGTAAAAATATATAAATAAATAAGTAACTTTTCTCTCTATGTCTATATGTGAATGTGTGCAAATTTCAGTTTTACCTTATTTAGATGTAATATCATACGATTTTCTTTTCAAAGCAAGACACTGTCATGTCATGACATTGCATTATTTCAATGTGTGTGTGTGTGTGGCAGGTAAAGGTAAAAATATATCGTTATTATTATTTTCGAATAAAATTTGATTTGAAAATGTTACATTTCATTTCATGTTATTTTTTTGTTGTACTTTACTTTTCTAAAAGTACTTTTTATTACAGAGAAAATTCAATAATAGAATGTCGTTTGAATTGTAATATGTGACATTTTCAATAAATGAATGTATAAAAGACGTTTATTTGACTTGGGATAGGTTTAAATTGAAAATAGATCGAAAACAGATATCATGAAATTTTGATCAAGTTTTCATTGAATTTTGAATTGAGCATCGATTTTCTCAATTCAACTCACTGTGACTCAGAGAAGAAGAAGGATGAGAGTCAATTTAAAGAATAAACACTTCGATTACTTATAAAAACATTACAATAAATAAATTTTGATCCTCTTATTCAAATTCATTTCAATTCATGAACAAAACTTGCACAAATTGTTACATTCATCACTTGATCCATTTTATTTCAATGCAACCATAAAATTCATCATCATCATTTATTTAGATTTGAAATCCACAGAGAATTATGAATATTTTTGCTGAAATCAATGCATTTTATTTGTTAATAACAAGCAAATCCATTTATAATTCAATAATTAAATTATTTGATTGTGGATTCAAACAGTTTTTGCCATTTATTTTTATTGATTCACAACCGAAAATAGCCCAAAAGCTTGCCTTTGGTTTATATGTAGATAAAGTAATAAATTAATATAACGCGATGACGCATTAACATTTTAGGTTCTTTTTTTGTGTGTTTGAATGTGTGTTGAAATATAGAAGCATGCATACTCGATTCATATTTAGATATTTGTGAATGGCATGCGATAATAATGCAAAGCAAACAAAAATTTTATCACCACACACAAATAAATTTAGCAAAAAATTAAATAATGATAGGAGTGCGCTGTGGAATTTCATGGAATGGAATATTTGAAAGTCGTCGAACCTCTATTTAAAGCACAACAATTAACAAAGCATTTCAACCAACCTCCCTTCGTTCGAAAAGAATCAGAATCTTGTCATCGAACCTTCCTTTGATCAATAAGAAACAGAAAGCTTGTCATCGAACCTCCCTTCGATCAAAAATAATCAGAAAACTTGTCATTGAACCTCCCTTCAATCAAAAATAATCAGAAAACTTGTCATCGAACCTCCCTTCGATCAAAAAGAATCAGAATCTTGTCATCGAACCTCCCTTCGATCGAAAAAAATCAGAAAACTTGTCATCGAACCTCCCTTCGATTGAAAAGAATCAGAAGCTTGTCATCGAACCTCCCTTCGTTCAAAAAGAATTAGAAAGCTTGTCAACGAACCTCCCTTCAATCGAAAAGAATCAGAAAGCTTGTCATCGAACCTCTCTTCAATCGAAAAGAATCAGAAAACTTGTCATTGAACCCCCTTTGATCAAAAAGAATCAGAATGCTTGTCATCGAACCTGCCTTCGATTGAAAAGAATCAGAAAGGTTGTCATCGAATCTCTCTTCGATCGAAAAGAATTTACAGCACACACCTAATCATAAAGATAATAATGCATGAGTGCGTATTTTTATCACAATACTTTTCCATACATAAATGAAAATACAAAATCGATAGCTTTTATTTCCTGTATTGATTTTCATTCACGATTTCCATCACAATGTAAAAGGATGTGTTAGTTCTGGTCTACTATTTCGGTCGAGTAGCAAAAAAAAAAATATTTTCCACAAATTATGAACAAATAAAAGGAAGTGAAATCTAGTCACACACATGCACGAACACAGATAACACAAAAAAAAAGAACAGGACTGTAATGGAACAAAAACCTTTTATTTGATTTGTTATAAAAATTTTTTTTTCCTTTCAATTCCCTTTTTTTTTATATTTTAATTCATTGTCCAAATCCATTTACATGATAAATCAATCAGAAATTTTTCCTTTCAAATTAATTCAAGTTCAATGATTCCATTTTATGTTTGTTTGTTTATTTCTGCTAAAGTAGAACATTAAAGTAAATAATGATAAATAAATAAATAAATAACTACATTCAAGGGATGGACATTTAAAGGGAAAATCGGATTAGAACTTAAGACTCATATTATCATAAAAGCGATTTAATATTGACCTAGTTTTCGAGTTGCAATTTCATTGAAGCGACACACATTTGACTTCATTTTAATTAATTGAACTGAATTGAATGGAAAAAGGAAAATCATGTCAAGTTTGGACAAATTAAGCTGATTACATTACATTTCAGTTAAAAAAAAAATATTTGAGTAAAGTCACTTGGAAATTTCATGGTAAAAAAAATTAAATTAATGGAAACGCCTGGTGATTTACTTGATTTATTTTGGTACTCAAGTGAAATTAAGCTTATTTTGATGATAATTTGAGGTCGTTTACGAAATTTTCTCAATTATTCAATGAAACTCTTAACACACTCTTAATTTTGATATATAGGTGGTCCCTTTTCACTTGTTTACTGTTCAGTTATTAAGAATAAGAACGCATTTTACATGTAATCGAGGTGGTGGATGGAGAAGGAAAAAGATAAACAACAGGAACAAAATATTTTTATTACAGGATGTTTTCTTAGTATCGCTTTGGAAAAAAAATTACCAAAGAAAAAGAAAAAATGAACAACAAACAACAAGATTATGTCTGTAAAGTTCAACAAAATATGTATCTGTGTGTGTGTGTGTGTGTGTGTGAGTTGTCTTGAAAAGGAATGTAAAAAGAAAGAACGAAAGAAGCGAAAATTTGAGTGTAAGCGGACGGATGATATTAAGAGTAAAGCAATCAAAGAGCAGTTAGTGTCAAATTGAAGTTGATATATCAATGTCATTATTTTATTTTATCTCTCTTTGAACGTCTTATGTCGGCTTGTAACACGAATGAAAGGAAAACTGACATAAAGATCATAAAATTGGGTCAAAATCGTTTTCTAGGCATAATCTGGACATGAATCACATTCAAAAAAGTTTTTCTATGGATTTGAGGCCCTGAAATTGAAAGGTCAAGGAAAATGGATATAACCTGATCTCAGAATGCCCTAAGCTCCTTAGGTGGCAAGGTTGGCAAAGAAATCCAGATGGCTTGGGTCCCTTATTCGCCCTTGTTGTAATCACCTGAGGGCCTATGCATATATTCTATCATTTCAAGACCTCACCTGTTTTGTTTTACTTATATCTCAGATTGAGACTCCGTTAAAATGGACATGGAAAGACTTGATTTCGTTATAATATTGAACAATTTATAATTTCATTTATAAGCTAATAAGTGTTGATTCTTCAGAAGCAATAACTCGAATGATCAAAAATTATTTAAATTATGAAATGATCAATTAGTCAGTGTACATATGATTAAAATTGATATTTATTAAAATTTCAAAAATCAAGTGATAAAGTTTCAATACAGTCAACCTTAAGATTGATAGCTTATAGCGTATGAACAAAGCCAGGCTCTTAAAAAGTGACATCGGTTTCTAGCCTGGCCTCTTCATAGGACCCTTCTCAAAATCTAAGCTCTTCTGATGATCAGATGACTCATAATTTTTCTTCCATTTCTTTTTGTCAAATTTAAATCGAGTCAAAGTCGATCAAGACGACCCTCGTAACTAGCAGCTTTCATCAGAGGTGCCATGAATCGAAAAATTTGACAGCTGAATCCAGAAATTTCTTTCATTGTAATGCAATTCAGTCTCATTTGAGTCAAAATAACATGAAAAATCTGATTTCCAAGCATTTCTAGGTCCTCTTTGACTTTCACCGTCCTAATTCAAAAGACAAAAGCCGTAAAGAGACATCCTTTTGTCTGAAATTCCCTTTGGATGTCTCTTAAAATCTCTTTCATTAAAATTTCTCTGTCATGAGAATTAAAATTCATTAAATTTCTTTTCCTTTTCATTCAATTTTATTTTTTTCCTCTAAAACCTTATTTCATTTCATTTCATATTCATTTCAAAAAAATTTCAATAGATTTTCAACTTGATTTCTGCCTTTTCAAAAAAAAGGAAATATCTTAAAAGTAGCAAAAAAATTAAACAAAAGTAATTTAAAAGTTTTAGATTAACCAAAATTGTTTTTTTTTGTTTGCATTCTTTTCCTTTTCATAAGTTATCAAACAATTTTTACCGGATTATATAAAACAAAACCCAAAAAATCCCAAAAGACTTTTAATAGATAAAATTAAAAAACATTGAATTTGAAACAATACGAAATTTTTTTATTATTTCATTGTATTCATTGAATGAATTGAAAAAGTTTCTTTCATTTAAATTTAATATGAAAACTTAATTCAAATTAAAATGAATCAAAAAAATCCTTTTAAACTCTTATCAGGCCAACACGAGAAACGGGATTAAGATGAAATTGATCAAAAAAATATGGAAATTTCATTGAAAATTCTCCTTTAAAAAATTTCATACAAGAAAAGTAAAGTTCATTAAATTTCATCATTTAACTTCTTTACTTTAATCTCAGTTTGATCACTTTTACTCCAATTTTTTTGCCTATGAATCGGATTTTCCCATGATTATGATAATATCCTTTTTTTGTGAAGTAAATCGGAGTTTGTCTGTGTGTGTGTGTGTGTGTGTGTATGTTTATAAAAAAAAAGGATAAAACATGATACAACATATTAAAATGCACTAAACACAGATGTGATACCAAAAGTTTTCGAGATCAAATTAGAAAAGTTTTCCTATTCTGATTATTATTCAATTCTGAATTCCCTTTACACTGAGTAGATTGTGAGGAAAAAAAAAGGATACTTATCTCACATATGAATGTGAATCATTTAACTTTTTGGTAACAAAACATATTTGTAAGCAAATTAGATGGAAGTTATTGGAAAATTTGAGCATACGTGATGCTTATCTTTTGAATCTTAATGTGGGTTAAAATTTGTAGTCGTTTTTTTGGTATATTGACCCAGTTAAAATGAAAAGAAAAAGAGAGAAAAAGAATAACATAATGGAATTTGATTTGATTTTGATTAGACATCATTTTAAGTTCATATGAATATTAATCAAGGCGAAAAAGGTGCCTAAATGTGTTTAGATCACTTTTTATGATCCAATTTCGTCATTTACTAAGTACGTCAAATTAAATTAATAATACACTGATTTTGTCTTAAAATATCTCTTAATTTTTTTTATAGTTATGTATCTTTTCACTTAATTTTATCTTTATTCATGAAAGATGATGATGATCCTCATACATATTCAAAAAAAACGGAATATGGATAAGAACATCATTTGATATGAAAGTTGCTCTGTGTTATAGTTTGAAATTTAACCCATTTTGGACGAAATGTGATTTAAATGATACCAGATTTGAGGTGAAATTTGCTACAAGCCATGAGGTGAAATTTTGTTGAAATTTGTAACGA
>LN483557.1:0-29417 GCA_900002565.1 Culicoides sonorensis | reverse complement strand
AGGATAAAATTTGTTACGAGCCATAAGGTGAAATTTGATACCAGCCATGAGGTGAAATTTGTTACGAGCCATGAAATGAAATTTGCTACGAGCCATGAGGTGAAATTTGCTACGAACCATGAGATGAAATTTGTTACGAGCCATGAGGTGAAATCTTTTAGAAGCATTGAGATGAAATTTGTTACGCCTTGGGTTGAATTTTTTGTTACGAGCTATGAGGTGATATTTGTTACACGTCATGAGGTGAAATCTTTTAGAAGCCATGAGATGAAATTTGTTACGAGCCATGAGATGAAATTTGTTACGAGCCATGAGGTTAAATTCGTTACGAGCCATGAGGTGAAATTTGTTACCAGCCATGAAATGAAATTTGCTACGAGCCATGAGGTGAAATTTGTTACGAGCCATGAGGTGAAATTTGTTACGAGCCATAAGGTGAAATTTGATACCAGAATGAGGTGAAATTTAATCACCGTCCTTTTCGGGTTAATTTTCACTCCTAACATGAACTAAAACATATTTCAATAAATTTATTACGACAATCTTCTTAAATAAAAGCGAGAAGACACTACACAAGTTCACTTATCATTGTGTCTAGTGCAGAATTTACTGCATATTTATCTGTATTTTATCCCGAAAGCTGCAAAAATTTCCCATGATAAATATTCATACACAAAAACATCGTACTATGCATTGTACATTGTTTTTCTTGTGTGTTATCTGACAAAAAAGAGAGAAAAGAAGACGAAGAACATAATAAAACATCCATAATATTTGAACAAGAAACATAGAATTTGTAAGAGAAATATTATTGTACATTTTCAAGAAAGCAACACAAAACTGCAATAAATTGGTTTCTGGAATCTTCAGCTTTTTTATTTGTGTTCTAGTAGTTTTTTGATAAATGATGACATTTTACACTGCAAACTATTTCATTGGAGCCCTAATCATTGAAAAATCCTTTTAAATGTAAAATTTTCAATGAAAATTGCTTTTTCATGTCATTTACAGTGTCGAACAATAAATCGAATTCCATAAGAAACTTTTCTTGAATACACATGACTTTTCATAATTTGTCTTATTTTTCTTCTTCGTTTCATTACAATGGAAATTGAGTTAATTTTTCATCTATGCATGAATTTCTTGGACATTGAATAAGAAATTTTTCAAATAAATGACAATTTTCATATAAAATGGAAAGAAAACAAAACAACAAAAACTTAATAGAGAAATTATCACAATGCAATGCAAGGAGTTGGTACGAGGAGAATAAATAATAATAACATTAAACTTAATTTAATAGTGTTTATAAGTTTCTTTTGGGGGCAATGAGAGGCACAATCACATACATTCAATGTGATGATGATCATTGTATTGAAATTTAACCCTAAATGGACGACTGGGACATTAAATTGAAAGTTTTTTTTCGAAAATTTGATCAACATGGGTCTTTATTTGAGGACGAGATTCATTCCACGTCATGAGGGGACTCAAAGACCTTTCAAAGCACTTTAAGAGCTTGAATGACCTTTCAAAGCACTTTAAGAGCTTGAGTGACCTTTCAAAGCACTTTAAGAGCTTGAATGACCTTTCAAAGCACTTTAAGAGCTTGAGTGACCTTTCAAAGCACTTTAAGAGCTTGAATGACCTTTCAAAGCACTTTAAGAGCTTGAGTGACCTTTCAAAGCACCCTTAAGAGCTTGAGTGAGCTTCAAGGACCCTGATAGACCCCTTAGCACTTTTTTGCATACTGAAATCGAGTCTTTCAACCTTGAATGGGTTAATACGAATTAAGAAACCATGAGCCCCCACTTTTCAGATCATGAGCGGACTCCAAACCCCTTTGAATCGTCTCAACTTACCTCTAAAATCAATATTTGTCAATTTCAATGAAATTCAGGCCCAAACGGGTTAAGATGACAAAAATTTTAGCATAACAAATGAAAGAGAGAAAAACTTTTGAGGCAAACGAAGTGCGGTTATGAATCATGTGCAATAAAATTTTGCTGAAAGCCATGTTCAACTACTGCATTTTCCATACACACAGTTTATAGCTGACTTGGGAATGTGAGTCCGTGGCTTTTGTCAACCAAAAAATGTTAAAAGTTAAATTTGTGAGTGACAAAAGTTTTCTTAGCCTTAAATAAATACGAAAAAAACATGATACAAGAAAAACTTTTAAAGAACTTTCATAATAATGAGTGTATTTTGATTTCGTCACGTTCTGTCATAGGCCTTTAATGAAATTTACGTCCCTCTTCGTTAAATTTAAACGTGAAATCTTATTTCCATTGAAATTTCAAATAAAATAAAAAAAAATTGAATTAAAATGATTGATGACATTTAAATAAAAATCATTTAAATTGACCTTGACTCCAATTTTTAGTATTGAGAGAGCACTCTTCAAAGGTATGATTTCTTATTTTCTGTTTTTTTTTTGGTTAAAAGGAAACGGATTTCCAAATCATTGAATTTCGATTTTTCTTTATTCACCCTTTTTTCGATACATTTCATGTTTTTTTTTAACGCAAATATTTAAAGGAAATCATTCGCCTGGAAAGAATTGCTTATGACCTGTCATCGTCATCGTCGTTACTCACTGTAACAGTTTGTGAACTTTCGTCATTATTATCGTTTCATTTTTTAATGGAAAATTTATGAAATTATTTGTCCAATTCAGTGTTAAGTGTAAAATAAATGTCATTATGGTTCGTTAAGCACGCGGTTTGCTTTTTTCTTTGTTTGAAGTGAATTTTTTGAATGAAATTTGAAGAATTTACTTTAAAAATTTCATTTCAATGTAAATTCAATCAATTTCTCCTTGAATTTAACTTTTCATTGTATAACGGACGCCATTTCAGCCCTAAAAGAACATTTTTCTTATAAATCATTTCGATAAGTCTTTAATTTGAGGATATTTATCAAAATTTAACGACTTTTGAACTTTTGTCTGTATTTTTTATGATATTTTTATTGGGACACTAAAAAACAACCAATAAAAATCCCCCTCCTCGCTTTCTTCTCCTCACACCCCTTAAATGAATTAATCAAAGAAAAAAAAAACAAAAAGGAAATCAATTCAAAAGGATTAAAAAAGTCATAAAACATAGAAACAAAAATAAAATTTAACCTTTGAAATGAGACCCAAATTCAAGCCAATCTGATACAAAGAAAAACATTAATTTTCTTTATCGCTATCGCGTCAGATTTTCTTTTTTCAGTATTTTCAGTATTATTACCTTAAGCCAATACCTTTCTAATAATAAAAAGTAAAAATAATAATGATCGTGATACAGGGAAATTTTTAAGAAAAGAAAAGTAAAAAAATTATGGATTAGCATTACAATGAAAATGAATCGGAATCAAAAAAAAGGACAAAAAATAAAGAAAATTAAAATTTGCGGGTGTCTGAGTCATTAAACCTAAAACGAAGTTGTAGAAAAATTTTTTTGTAACAATGGAACAATTCGTATTTATTTTCACATTTTCTGTTTGCACTACGCACAATTATACGCACAAATACAAATAAAAAAAATTGCCTTTTCATCCTTTTTTCTGCTCATTTAAATGAATTTAATACCATCTCATTATTTAAATGTATTCGAGACGTCTTCTAAAATCGCTTACTTTGATTATTATTATATTTTATTATTTTGTTTGTTTTTTTTCGAAATTTTCAATTTAAATTTACGATACAGGTTTTTTTTCTATTTAAATGCATAAATTAATTTTGCTTTATTTTATTTTACTTTTGTTCTTTGTTTTTTTTCCTTTTCTTGTATGTTTAATGATACGAGTCCGTTAAAATGGGAGCGATTAAGGGTTGAATTGAATTGAATTGAAATTTAAACGAAAATTTAATGGAATGTCATTTATCATGGTTATTTTTCTTACTTGTCTTTGTTATTTCTTTGAAATTTTGTTTACTTTTAATAAGATTTGATATGAAATTTGTTTTTATTTAGGGTTGTAAGGCTCTGAAAGGGTTAAGAAATTTCAGTGAAAGTTTGATCTAATTTTTTTGGATTAAAATAAGGAATACGAAGCTTTTGAAAGAGCTCTGAAATGCTAAGGACGAATTTGGGACTCTATTTTGATGTTTTCATGAAATTTGACTCAATTCTGACCTCCGAAAACGTTTTCAATGATTTTGATTGATTTCTGTTAAAATTTTGTATGGGAAAGTTGAAGGTCGAAGTAAAAATTGACATTTTTAGTGAAAAATATTTCAACAGTTTAAATTCAGAAGCCGCTGATAAAAAATTGTCAAGTAAAAAGCTCTCATAACTTATAGGATGGCTTTTAAATGATTTTGAACAAAAACATTCTCATAGTTTATTTAGCAAAATAAAGGATGATAATTTGTTCGTCAAATTCTGAGCAGCTGATTTCAATATGACCGAGTTTTTTATAAAAGTATGTTTTTAAAGCAATTTAAGTACTGTAAAAGCTCACAATATTTTTTAAAACGAAAGCTTATTGATAGTACCTTATTATACCTTACGAATGACCTTACTTTACTTATGAAAATGACAAAAAGGATAGAAGAGCTTCATTTTGATGATTTCTAAGTAGTAGATTTGTTTTAAAACATGTTAAATTTAAGCCTAGTAAAACCTCTCAGTTTTTCACAAGAAAGCTACCTTAGTAGCACCTTATAGTACTTTATGATACCTTACGATAGACCTTACTTTACTTATGAAAAAATACAGAGAACAAAAGAAGGGCTTTATTTCAATACGAAAACTTTATTTTATTGTACTTTTAATGGGATCTAATGAAAAAAAAGTAGTCCATAGTTCATTCAACAAAAAATTCACTTCCAAATTTTATCCTACAACGTTCTCATACATCGTTTCAATGTATTTCATGTTAAAAAACTTAATTTTAATCGAAATATCTTACATTTTATGTAATGCTAATAAAATTTTTAACATTAATTGATTGAAAATAGTTCTCAGGGTGCTTCAAATACCCAATTGAACAACTTCTCTCATATTTAACTTTAAATTTCATCACAATTCTTGCAAATTACAACTTATCATAGCCTTAACTCACAATAATGAGAGACTTTCAATAATGAGCATTAAAAAAAATATATCGAGTAAAATAAAACTTTTCTTCTAAGCGTATAAAAAAAACCTAATGAAACATTAACGAAATGAAGAACGACTCAGCCTTTACACACTATTCAAGGCATTCAAGCATGATTCAAGAAAAATTATTATTTTTTTTTATTATAAATACAAGAAGTAAGTACACGAAGTAACATATTCATTATTATAAAAGATTATTATTATTATTGTGATTATTTATGTATTTTTTTTTCCTTTTTCTATGCATTTAATGTAAAGTTACATCCTTTGCAATAAATTTCATAAGAATATTATATTATTCATTTTCTCTGTAATGTAAGCATTTCAAAGAATAAGAAAATGAAAATGAAGAAAAAAAAAGGAAAAATTATTGTTGTATATGAGCATTTTATACAAATATTAAATCAGAGTAATGTAAAGTAAAATATTATTGAATTATAAAAGGAAAAAAAAATCCGTTTATGCTTAAAATGTAAAATAATACTCTTCTTCATTTTCTTCAATGGAGAAAAAATAATACAGAGCATTCAAAATCATAGAAAATATTTTTTCAAAAAAATTATAATAATAATTCTCTTTATTTTTTTCCTTTTACATTTGTTATTGATGCAACAAAGGTTCATAAAAAATTGCATTTTTTCATGAGTATTTTATTTTATTTTATTTTTTTTATTCAAAAACAGTATTTAAATTACATTGAAATGAATATCACGAGCATGAAAAATGATTTTTATGGTTATTTGTATACTTTTTATGGCTTCTCAAGGAAAGTCTAAGCACTTGCATGACCTTTATTCTGTACGATTATGTAAACACTTTGTATGGACTGATTGATTCATTTGTTTACATAATTTTACATTTCACTCTCTCTCTGTGCCTAGTCTGTTTCTGAATTTATTGTATTATTGCATATATGAAAGTTTTTATTGTAATGTAATGTTATGCAAAATGTGGTGTGATTTATTTATTTTTTATTTTTTTGTATCTAATCTAATTTATGAATGAAAATGGAATTTTTACTATTTTTAGGACTGTGTTGAAGATTTGCATGTCTTTGGTTTAAAGAACTTTTTGTAGTGGCTTCAAATGAATTGGAAATTTTTTTAAATTTTATGAGATTTTGTATTTTTTCTGGAAAGTAAGAAGTGAGTAAGGTAGATATAAGTAGGTAAGTAAGATAGACATAAGAACTTAAGTAAGATAGATGATAATTCTGATGATATTCTGACCAGATGATTTCAATATAAAAGTAAGTAGGTAAGTAGGGTAGTTATAAGAAGGTAGGTCAGTTAGACATAAGTATTTAAGTAAGGTACATGATGACTGATAATTGTTAATTACAAGATGGCGTTTACCATTATAGTCAAGGAAGTCTTTTTGTGGCCTATACTATCAGAGCTGAAGCGTCTAACGACCATCATTGGATCTTAGCGGTTTTATTGTCATCCAGAGCAGTCACATCCACTTCAAGTCAGAACAGTTATAATGAGACTTGAACAGACCCATTTAAGTAGAAACAATTTTTACAGTAACTAAGAACGAACTCAGTATCTTTGAAATGGAATGTGATTCATTTACCACTAAACAATGACGAGCCTTTTCTTAAGTAAGATAGTCATAAGAACACTTCTACATACGTAAGTCAAAAATAAGCACGAAAATAAGGGAGAAGTAAGTTCATTTCCAAATTTTTCTTCGAAAGATGTCTTTTTCTGAATCTCCTACTCATTTTCACGTTACTATTGTCGGAATTTAAACTATGACTTCATTTTTTTTATAAGTAAAGTAGTAATAAGAACATAAATACATTCGTAAGTCAAAAATAAGGACGATAGTAAAGCAGAAATAAGTTCATCCTCAATTTTTTCTTCGAAAAATTTCTTTTCCGAATTTCTCGTTCATTTCAAGGTTCCCACTTACAATTTTTTCTCTCACACTCTATTTTGTCTCTCTCTCTCTCTAATTAATTTTAACGTCAGCTTTTTTTTTAAATAGTATACTTATAAGGAAATCGTCAACATTTTTCAATTTAAGAAAAAAAGTAATAACTTACCTGATATCTAATGTTTAAAGGTTATCCTCATAGAAAACAGCTCCTTCCTTTCAACTTTTCCTTTCAATGAATCGTCACTGAACGTAAAATAAGCACATTAACAAGCCATAAACACTAATAGAATTTTTCTATTTTATTTTTTTTCTTTTGTATCTTCTAAATACACAAATTTACTGGTGATAAGAGACTTAAATCCAAATTCTTCTTTAATTCTCACACATTTAACGCCATATATAGAGACAAAAAAATATAATTTCACCAATAAATGTAATTTTTCTATCTATTTTCTTCTCACTGTTATATCTCTTTTTGTATTTGACAGGATTATTCGTGGATTTTCTCTCCTATTACCAAGTTTTCATGTTGTTTTGTTTCGGGTGATAATAATGGAACATTTTTTTATCATTCAGATATTTAATTCAACACACTGAATCGTTTTTTTTTAATATTATTTTATCTTTATCTTGAATATCTTGGACAGCAGCGTAATTCAGTTTTCATTGTCATCACTTAATATCAAAACTTTTCTGAGCAGTGTTTATCCAAAAACTTCGTTTCGACAGATCATAAATTTATAAAAAAAAGTATTCAGATAAAAATATTTTCTTTTTTATTTTTTTATTTATTGAATATAACTTTTTTTTCTTTTCTTTTTATCTTACACGACAGTCATTCATTGGATCAGTGATTCAAAGCATAGCAATTCATTTTAAGTTCAAATAATTTTTTTTTCACTTTTTTGTTTCTTATTTTGAGCTTCACTGTAATAAAATACGAGCTTTTTTATTACTTTTATGTCTTTATTATTAGCTTATGATATTGCGTGGAAGCGTTTATAAATGAAAAATAAAATATGTATAGCGATTGACCTTTTTTTTTGGTTTTTATGTGATATTGATAGCGATAGCAAAATTTCTTATTCTTTATTTCTACCACAAAAAAGTAAGTTCTCAGAAGCACACACTTCAACACTTTATTTTTTTCCTTCGTCTTCTTCTTCTTCCACCTTTTATGATTATTATTACATATTATTATCTGTTATGACTGAGAATCTGTGTCGAGTAAATGTGTGTGTGTGCTGTGAATTCATGTTAAGCTAAACAATACAAAGGATACTCGTAATGGTGGCAATAACGTTATCCTAAGTGTCTATTACACAAAACTAAATTTTTTTTCCTTATATATTTTATTTTTCTTCTTTTTACTTTTATTTTGGTTGAACAAAAGCGATTCTCTGCTGAGTTGGATGAAATGAAGTGAACGATGTGTGTTCTTTGTGTATGTATTTTTGTGGGACTTGGAGATCTGAAAAGAAAAAAAAATAAAGAAAACAAATGAATATGTGAGTAAATGAGTAACATTTTAGGTAAATCTATTTATCATCTATTCATATTTCTGTTACAATGGAATAATGATGGAAATAATGATTTAAGATGATTTTATGACTAAAAAAAGAAGAATATACGGATTTTGTTCACTTTTATAAGAGTATGTGATGTAAGAGAATGAGAAAATTATTTCAAATATGATTAACATGTAGATTCATGAATTAAGGAGAGTATTAAGATAAGGATCTGTAATGACCATGTAAGGTCGTATGGAGATTAAAAGACATCCTTATTCACTTACTTACTCATCTACTTACACACCGACTTAATTTCTTACTTCTAAGCTCACTAACTTACTCACTTACTTTTTAGTTCACTTACTTTATTCTTACTCACTAACTTCCTTACTCATTGTTAAGCTCACTAACTTATTTTCTAACTTACTCATCTACTTACTCCCTTACTTCCTCCCTTATTTTCTCACTTACTTCTTCGAAAATAATCATAATCCACCTCTAATTCCCATTTTAGTCAAAACCACTTCAATACCCTGGACATCAAGTTTCATCATCAATTTCCCTTTTTTCTTTTTTTGCTGTGATTAATGAATGAAATTAAAATGTAACAAAAATAAAAAGAGAGAGGATTATATTTAAGTATTATTACTTGTAAAAAAAATTGATTACTTCATTGAATTAAAATATTAATTAAGACCAAAAAAGGGAGCAATCTCTATGGACTTTGGACCCATTTTTATTATTTCAGGTCAAGATTAGGATTGAAATTAAATTAAAGAAAATTTATCTAATTAATACAAAAACATATTTCGAGATAATTTAATTTCAAAAAAAAAAAATTTCCATAACAATTAGTGTTGTAAGAAAACGATATAAATATTTGTTTTAAATGGAAATGAAACTGAAAAGAAATACGATAATTTATGTTAAAATGAAATGAAAAAAGGGTATTTTTTGTTTTTGTTTCAATTTTTAATTTAATTTGATTAAAAATTGAGATAAGAGCACAGATTTTGGATTTCGTCGCTCCTTAACTCCAGAGAAAGATTGAAATTTATCTTCAGATCTAGATTTGGTGAGTCTGGCAGCTTATATTATGATAAAAACTCTTCTCTTCTCTTCTCTTCTCTTCTCTTCTCTTCTCTTCTCTTCTCTTCTCTTCTCTTCTCTTCTCTTCTCTTCTCTTCTCTTCTCTTTTCATACATCAATAAAATTATTCGCAGATTGTTAAGACAAAATTATATTTTTTTTTCTCTATACTCGACTCTAGAGAATTTTTCTTTAAGGTGTAATTTGGATTTAAATTTTAAATGAAAATTTAATTTAAAACAAGAAAATTTTGTGTATTCTTCAAATTTAAAGGTTCATTATGAACCATCATCATCATCATCAACTTCATCAGTGATATGGCCCGGAAAAAATATGACAGTGATTTATCGTTTTTTATGGTTTTGGTGAAAGGCCCATCGTGATTGCATGATATATGAGTGCAAATTGACTTGTTTTTTAAATAAATTAATTTTTTATCTTTTTTCTTCTTATTTTACATATTCTTTAAACAAAAAATATTCTCTTGAAATGAAATTTAAGGAAAGAGAATTTTTTTCTCTTTTTAATAGGACACATCTTAAAAATCTGATTGATTGGTGTGAAGCAAAAAATGAACAGTAAGTAAT
The DNA here is from genome assembly GCA_900002565.1 of Culicoides sonorensis. NCBI lineage: Eukaryota > Metazoa > Arthropoda > Insecta > Diptera > Ceratopogonidae > Culicoides > Culicoides sonorensis. The sequence continues at coordinate 19,247 of LN483557.1, read as the reverse complement.
TTTTTTTTTTAGTGTTTAAAAGGTTAATGTGGTTACGAGGTTATAAATGGAGGGATTATATGAAAAGAATCCTCTTATTTTGATAAATTAATTTATGCAAAAATTGAGTGAATTGAAAAAAAGTTTAACAAAAAATACCGGACGTCTCCATTTAATATGAAAATTTCAATGAAAAAAACCAGGCGTCTCCATTTATTGTGAAAATTTCCTTTAAACGTCCTTTAAACGGAATTTCATGATTTTATGAAAAGTAATTTAAAATAAACTAAGATGAAATTTGAATAGAAAAAAAATAAATTTTAGTTCAAAAATCGTCCTGTAGATGGCTTGAGACGAAATTTCAAGTCAAATCTCATGAAAATTATAAAAAATAGAATTTGATGAAATTTGACGCGAAAATTCAATTTCCCTTGAAAAAAATTTCAATGAATGGTCGTTCACATTAAATTTTCCACCTTAATCAAATCAAATTTTAAAATAAACACACACACTTACACACACACATTCACTCCAAAGCAGAACAAAATCCTGAATAATTTATCACAATACCTCAAAAACACTCGATTCTATTTTTAGAATTCTGCGAACAATCACAAACTTTACTTCACTTTACTTTTTTAATTAATTTTCAATATTTTCCATTTTCATTTTCATCATTATTTTACTTCACTCCTTCCCATTTAATATTGAAATTTTTTTTCAATCCCTCTTATTTTGTGTTGTTTAATTTTTTATTTAATTTAATTTAACGATCTCTCAGTGTAACTTCATTTATTTTTATAAAATTCTACGAAAAAACTTGAATTGAGTGTGTGTGTAATTTTCCCGGTGTAATTTGAGCAGCACTCACAGAAAATTAATTCACAATACACCAATAAAGATTTTTATAGACATTGAAAATTATTGTCCTTTTTTTTGGAATTTTATGGTACAAAACTTTTGCTTGATTACCTTTAGGCCAAAAAATTTTGTACTTTTAAATTTAGTGTTCCCTCGATTTTTTTTATATTTTTATTAATTTTATCGCTTTTGATTGTTCTCTTTTAACTTATTCTTCTACAATTTAGGATTTTTTTTTCATATTAACACCGATTTTGCATAATTGATTTCATGGGAATATTTATTTGAATGTATTTTTCCCTACAAATTACTGCTCCGGAGCTTGAAAGGAAAATTTTTATCCAAAATTTGTATGAAATTTAATCAACTTACATTTAAATTGTTACAATATGGTTCAATTCAATTCAATTCAATTCAATTTCAGTTCATATCACTTCACTGATAAGAGTGATAAGAGAAATTTTTTTTTTCAATTCAATTAAATTTTCTCTGTTTCATTTATTAACTGATTTGTTATCAATTTTATTTCAATTTTCGTTATCAATGTAATTTTTTTTCGTTAAATTCAATTTCAAATGAAATTTACATTGAAATTTTTTCTGAAATTTCATGGAAAAATTTTCATATGTGATTAATTTGTTTTTTAAATTGAATTTAAATTTTCATTGTATTCAATGTACACGACCGAATAATAATCACTTTATTACCGTGTGTGGCGTGTCAACGCGTTTCAAGATTACGATGCAGACTAATTTGAATGTGTGTGTGTGGAAAATTTGCAACCCTCAATTTTTTTGTGTGTGTGTTATTTTGCGCTGCTGCTGAGCCTGTTTTTTTTATTTGTATTAATAGTTTTGCTTGGGAAATCTCTGTACGTACGTGTGTTTGTGTGTGTACATACATAATCGTGAAGAGAGAATACGCAACGTTATTTTTGTTGAGTATCGACGGAGGTATTTAACTGATAAGAAATTCACTGTGAAAGAAAATTTCCAGGAGAGAGTTCAACGCAAGCGCACTGTGACTCGTTTCAATAGTTGTCCTTTTTCAGCATTCATCGTAAATGGATTAAATGGAAGGTTTTTTGTTGCGCCTGGAATGTTTTTATTATTTACTGCTGATATTTATTTACTAACGTCTCGTAAAATAGCAAAAAAAAAATGTATGAAGAGGAATAAGAAGATAAAAATAAATATTCATAATTGTACATATTTATAACTTTATACACACACACACACACACACACATTTTCCTTTTCAGATCATGATGATGATGATAGACGATGCCATGCCTTTTTCTTGTATCTATTAATAATTTATGAAAATCGCTTCTTCTTTTTCTTCTTCTTCATGGGAATAATTTAAATCGGTCACATCCTGATTTAATTTATTTTATTTTATTTTATTTTGAATACAAAAGTTGTAAGGAGAAAAAAAGAAGAAACAAAAATTTAATTTAATTAAAGACAAACCTTTAAATGTAAATGTAAAAATATTTTACATTGAAGTAAAATACCAGGCGTTTCCATTACGTTGAAGACAAATTCCATGAATTTTGAATTCTTTACACTTACATGATACAAAAAAATTATGAATTTTCATGGAAAATATTGCGATTTAATTTAATGGTCTGCTAACCCATTAAGCATGAGCCTCATCATTTTATTTCATTTCATTTCAAAGGATGAAAAAAAAATTTGTTTTATTTTTTGTATGAATAAATTTTGGGAACTGCTTACTGAAAATGATACATTTAAATGAATTCATTTCATTTCATTTTAAAGGTAACTTTTTTTTATGTGTGTGAGAATGCTCATTTTAAATTGGACGCAGCATATCTCTGATTAGGGCACGTATCATGGTTTTATTTTGATTATGTACGGATTTTTTTTTTATTTTTTATAATGTCATCATTATACAGTACAGTTTACTTTTTTGATGACATCATTGAGTCCCTTTTTGATGAATTTTGTAATGTTAATTTCGTGTATGCGATTTTTTTTCTCAAGAAATAAAAAATGTTAGGGACAACAAACATAGTTTTTTTAATGAAATGCGAGTTTTTGATTTGAGGATTAGTTAGAAATGGTTTAAGGTCAAGGATTCTTGTTATGACATGTAATTTGACAGGTCAGCGTATCATATGACATTAAGAATTGATTCTAAGCCTCATATGTTTGTATGAAGCTTATTCTGGAGTCTCCTTCTGATTTTGGGATTTTTTGACTTAAATCTTTTATACACTTTTTTTGCCTCTGTATTAATCACGAAGCTGTATGACAAAACAAGTACAGATAAACAACTGCCAAATTATCACGACACTTTTAATATCTTTGACGTATGTTACCAGACACTTTGGATTTGATGATTTTGCCGACAAAGATAATTTTACACTCTCAACCCAAAACCAGTGGAATAACATCGTCAACTAGGTCAGTTACTTGAACACTGCACTGCTCATGGAAGATGCTGACACTTAAAGTGTCTTGCAATCCTTGAATTTGATTTTTTATTTTTCACAGAACAGGTTCAAGGACTTGGTATTGAGCTTATTAAAGTTATTGGCGTATCTTCGACATAAAAACCCCATCCATGACCAAGGGTAGTTCACTAAAAGCCAATAACATCCGAAAACAGCAGACAGTCTTAGAAATTATAAAATACCATAAATTTTTGCTTATTGCCTTTATTTGATGATTCATCATTTCAAATTTTTTTTCTTCTCTGTAAGTTTTTGATTAACTCTTTTTGAGTCTATCATTGAAACATGGACTTAAAAAGTCACATGACTTTATCATTCCCGTTTTTATCAAGTCTGTTTCCGGTGTACGTGGACTTGTGAGAAGATTAAAGTTAAAATTTTGCATTATTGAATGACTTTTAAATTAGTTGTTTTTGAAACTGTGAAGTGAAAAAAATGGCAAAATATTTTGTGCCAAGTGAAAAAATTAAAATTTTATTGCTTTTATTAATTTTTTGTGTGAAATTAATTTGGGGACAGATTCAGTTAAATTGTGACCTAACTATTAGAGAAATAGAGGATTTAGATGTAAATGATGATGAGTTTTATGAATTCGATTATGATAAAAAATTCTGTTTGATACAAACACTTCATTTAAATTCATCCAATAAACATTTCAAATTGATTCCACATGAAGAAGTGGAAGAAGTAGGAATTGTTTTTTTTAGAAATTCTACAATGAAAGTATTGACTTCAAATGTTTGTGACACATTGCCATTTATTAAAGACTTTTACGCTGTTAAATTGGGTCTAACCTCCGTTGAAGAAAATGCCTTTAAAAATTGTTCAAACATTTATAAACTCGCCTTATACACTAACAACTTAACTGTCCTTCCTTTAAAACTATTTGACACAAATGTGGAATTAAGTCAAATTAATTTGACATTTAATCAATTGTTGCAAATTGATGAAAGTTTATTCAAGAAAAATGAAAAACTCGGTACAATTGATTTAAGGAATAATAATCTGACTCAGATTCCGGCGGGACTTTTTTCATCCAATACAGAACTTGAAGAAATTGATTTGGCCGAAAATCAATTAAATGAAATCGATCAAAATATTTTTCAAAATAATACAGAACTTCGAGATGTCGATTTGTCAACCAATTACCTTAGTTACTTACCTTCAAGGATTTTTAGCTTAAATGAGAATTTGGAATATGTTTATTTGCAGAATAATCAGTTGAAAAAATTAGATGAAAACTTATTTGCTTTTAATAGAAAATTGAAAAAAGTCGATTTGAATCACAATTGTTTAAAATTCATACCTTCGAAACTTTTTGATTTTAATAAGCACATATATGAGCTCTGGTTATCTAATAATCAAATAATAGAACTCAATGAGCATATTTTTGGTAACATTGTTGAATTAATACACGTTTTTTTGGATCACAATCTGCTGAAGAAAATCAATGAAAATTTATTTGTTGCCAACAAGAACTTAAATTCTGTTCACTTGGATCATAACATGTTGACTAATATTCATCAAGAACTTTTTGTCAATAATTCAGAGTTGTTAGAAGTTTTTTTGGGATCACAATCAGTTGAAGGAAGTCAACGAAAATTTGTTTGTCAATAATCCAAACCTGGAAACAGTAAACTTTGGATATAACAAATTGATATCAATCCCAAAAAAGTTGTTAAAAAATACACCAAATCTTAAATACATAAATTTGGAGGGAAATCAGTTGATCGACATTTCTTTCATAGGGTCTCATTTACCGAGAATGGATAAAATGACAGATTTTAATGTATCTTATAATTTTATATCAGATATTGATACGTGGATATTTCGTAAAATATTCCCAGATATAAAGGAGCTAGATTTTACTGCCAATGAGTTTTCATGTGATCGAGAAAAAAGAATTAAAGGTTATATGTATCGATATGAAAGAATTGCAAAGAATATTTACTTTGGCAAGTGTATAAATCATTTCGATGCCTGGAAAGCACTTAAACAAAAACGTCAACTTGATCACAAAACGAAATTGTCACAAATGAAAATTAAAAACACATATTCGATCAAAATCATTCTTGGTTCAAGTTTATTCATTGCAATAATCATCGATCTTATTTTATTGGGCTGCGTAATCAAAGCAAAGAAAACTCGCAAAGCAAGACAGCCACCAACCAGCGAAGACATTGAACTTGAAAATCCGTACGAACCAAATGAAAATCAAGAAAATGCTACGAGCTCTGGAAGAGATTCTGACTATTACTATGAAGACCTTGATCATTATTTTGCAAATCAAACTAACGAGCAAAGAAAAAGTATTAAAATACAGAAAAAAGAAGACGAAAAAGAGGGTGCTGAGGTTGATGATAAGAATGTTGAGGAAAATGAACAGGATGAAAATGTAAGTGACGTGAATACTGAAAATGAGGAGGCTGAAGAACCTGAGTATGATCATTTGAAATTTACATAAAAAATGCTTTTTAAAAATTAATCTCATAATTTCAATTATTAACCTTTTTTGATATTTAACCGTCCCAAAAAATCTCATAAAGTGCTAAAATATAGAAAAACGAATTAAAGAAGTTTATTTTTTAAGCAATTTTAAAAACTACAGTTTGCTAACTTAAATATTTTTTCTTATATAACGCTTTAACGCTTTTGCAAATATTCTAAAGCTAAAAAAACATGAAAAAATTTTTCAGCCTTTTTATTTTAAATTACACTGTTTAACAAAATGAAATGGATGTCATACCATTGAGAAATTCCGAAACACCTCAAAAAGATTTTTCAATCCTGCTCTTTTACCCATTTAAAATTCACTGATTAAGTTTTCTAATAAATAATGAAAACTGCATAGAAAAGAGTCATTTTTCCTTTATATTAGTCAAAATTTGTCAAAGATTTGTAGAAATTTCCCCGAAAATCATTTGACAATTTCAAGTAACATTTGAAGAACTAATTCATACGTAATGGCATTATTTGATGATTCATCATTTCAAAAAATAAAAATTCTTCTCTGTTAGTTTTTGATTAATTCTTTGAGTATATCGTTAAAACATGGACTTAAAAAGTCACATGACTCTATCATTCCCGTTTTTATCAAGTCTTTTTCCGGTGTACGTGGACTTGTGAGAAGATTAAAGTTAAAATTTTGCATGATTGAATGACTTTTAAATTAGTTGTTTTTGAGACTGTGAAGTGAAAAAATGGCAAAATATTTTGTGCCAAGTGAAAAATTTATTTTCTTATTTCTTTTATTAATGTTTGGTGTTAAATTAATTTGTGGGGAAATTCAAATCAACTGTACTCAGGGAATTCGATTTCCTCAAAATTGTTTATTACAAAACCTTTATTTAAATTCATCCAGTAAACATTTCAAATTGATTCCACATATTGAACTTGAAGAAGTGTTTGGAGTTTTTTTTGCAAATTCTACAATGGAAATATTGACTTCAGATGTTTGTGACACATTGTCATCAATTAAATACTTTTCTCCAAATGGTTTGGGTCTGACATCAATCGAAGAAAATGCCTTTAAAAATTGTACAAAGATTGGTAAACTCGACTTGTCTGAAAACAACTTAACTGTGCTTCCTTTAAAATTATTTAACACAAATTTGGAATTGAGTTATATTGATTTGGGAAAGTTATTTCAAATTGATGAAAGTTTATTCAAGAAAAATGAAAAACTTACAAACATTAAAATGGTTAAAAATAAACTCACCCAAATTCCTGAGGGTCTTTTTTCATCTAATACAGAACTTGAATCAATCTTACTAGGTTACAATCAATTAACCGAAATCGATGAAAATATCTTTCAAAATAATACAAAACTTGAGAATGTTGGTTTGGCAAACAATAATCTGAGTTTCCTACCTTCAAAGATTTTTATCTCAAATGAGAATTTACAATATATTCGATTGCAGGATAATCAGTTGAAAAAATTAGATGAAAACTTATTTGCTAATAATAGAAAACTAAGAGCAGTCAATTTAACAAACAATTGTTTAGAATTCATACCTTCGAAACTTTTTATATTTAATGAGGAGTTAACTGAACTTTTGTTATCTTATAATCCACTGCAGAAATTCGATAAAAATGGAATTGTTCAAATTGTAAGCTTAAAATACGTTCATTTGGCCGGGATCAATTTGACTCATCTACCTCAAGGTCTTTTTGACAATAATTCGGAATTAGAACACGTTAATCTAGATCACAATCAGCTGAAGGAAGTCGAAGAAAATTTATTTGTCAATAATCGAAAGTTGGAAAAATTGAACCTCGGATATAACCAATTAATTTCAATCCCAAAAAACTTGTTAAAAAATACACTTTACCTTAGATCCTTAAATTTAGATGGGAATCAGTTGATCGACATTTCTTTCATTGAGGACTTACCGAGAATGGGAAAAATGGAAAACTTTACGGTATCTAATAATTTCATATCAGCCTTTGATATCGAAATATTTGTTAGACAATTTCAAAACTTTAAAATAGCAAATTTTAAAAACAATGAATTTTTATGTGATGGAGTAAAGGAAATACTGTTTAAATTGAAGCCATATAGACGAACTCGAAATACAAAGAATATTTACTTTGGAAATTGTATCAAACATAATGAAGCCTGGGAAGCACTTAAATTAAAACGTCAACTTGATCATCTTACCCAATTGTCACAAAGAGAAGAGAAAACCCCAAATTCAATTAAAATCATCCTTGGTTCCAGTTTATTGATTGCAATAATAATCGATCTTATTATATTGGGCTACGTTATCAAAGCAAAGAAAACTCGCAAATCAAGGGAGCCACAAACCAGCGAAAATTTTGAACTAGAAAATCAATACGAACCAAATGAAAATCAAGAAAATGCTACGAGTTCTGGAAGGGTTTCTGACTATTACTATGAAGATCTTGATAAATATTTTGCAATTCAAACTGAAGAGCAACAAAGGAGTATTAAAATGCGGAAAAAAGAAGAAGAAGAAAAAGAGGATGTTCAAGATGCTGATAAAGTCGATGACAAGGAAAATGACGTGAAAACTGAAAATGAGGAGGCTGAAGAACCTGAGTATGATCATTTAAAATTTACATAAAAAAAGCTTTCTTAAAAATTTATCTTATATTTTCAATTATTAACCTTTGAATAAGCCTTTTTTAATATTATAAATCTGCTTCAATTAAATTTAATTATTTGTATGCCTAACTAAAAAAAAATTTAACATATCCTATTTTATACCGCTTTTAATCAGCTTTAGCAAAAAAAAAAACGTAAAATATACAAAAAAAATGCTTTTATTATTATAATATATTAATATATTATTGTTTTAAAATTTATTAGTTTAATACTATTATAAAAAATTATTTTTCAATTAAAGAATTCGACAAATGATTTCCAAAAGTTCTGTCCGATTCCCCTTTTAAAATGACCTATACAATTAGAGACTAAATAAAGTTTAACGTTAAAAACATAGAAAATGGAAGTCAAACTAACTTTCAATACCCCCATCTATTTTGTAAGTTGAATCAGGACAGAAGATTTTAAAATTTGTCGCATCCTAAAACGCTTTCGCAAAAATAAAACAAAAGAAAAATGCAAAAAAAAATGCTTTCCAGCCATTTAATTACAAACTTATATTGGATAAAAACAAATAATCTCAAACCATTTTAACTTACTTCGGACGGAAAAACGAAAACTCAACCATCGAACACTGAAAAGTTATTAAGATGGAAGAACAACAGACGACAGACTTCGGACAAATTACGTATGACTACAGAATTCTAATAAAAAATTACATTAAAAAACTTTGATGATTTCTGATAGTTTTCAAAAAATAAAATCAAATATCAAAAAAAAATTAAAAAACGCTTTTTAAACGTTACTGACGTTTTATCATATTCTTACCCAAAAACCCATGTGGAAGAAAAGAGTTCGAAATGACTTTAAACTAATATTTCAATTTAGATTCTTAGTTATTTTTCATTTTTCACAATCTTATCTCTTTACTGCCTCAGGTCCATTAAAATGTTAAAATAAAAAAAAATTAAGATCTAAAAAGTGGTGAAATAAGGGGCTCATTTTTTTTCTAAACTGCTTTTATACGAGCTTTTTGAAAACATTTAAAAGTTTTTAAGTTTTACCTCATTCATTTGACGCATTTCTTAAAAATATTTCAATTTCTTATTTCACGACTTTTGGGTGCTCTGGCACAAAAAATAATATTGTCATAACTTACCATGAACAGCGTGTTGAAAAAAATCACTTAAATTTTTTTTTCATTCATTTTCATTTCATTTTTTGATTTTTTTGTTTTTTTTCATGATTTTTAACACTTTTAATATTTTTTTTTTTTTATTTTATGCTTCCATCCATTAAAACGTTTAATTAACGACTTTTACTTTTAATTATTCATTTAATATTATTAAACTTTCATTTCATTTTAATTTTAAGTTTAAATTAAAATTAATTTTTTATTTTATTTATTTGTAATTCTTAATGATTTTTTTTTTGTGAGATGATGAGTTAAATTTTTTTGTAATTATTTTTTTTTTGTCTTGATAAAATTGTTACTCAAGTAAAGTTTTTTTATTCTTTATTATATTTTTTTATAATAATTTTTTAATTTATATTTAATTTATTATCATTTTTGCATAAAAAAATAAATTTTCATTGTTAAATTTTTTCTTTCACCAAATTTTTTAATGTTTTGATTCCTGATTGGAACAATTAAGTTTGTTTTTTTTCTTTAAATTTAAATTTAGTGTAAAATAAAAATTTTAGATTATTAATTTAAATTTTAACCTTGAAATGTTAATTTTTTTATATGATTTTAATTTAATTTAATTTAAGTTATTTAACGATACCAAATTTGTTTTGTCTTAAATTTATATTTTAATGATATAATTTTTGTTTCATGATTTTATTATTGTCATCCCAGCACGAAATTCAAGTGCGCCTCTTTGTGATATACATATAGACGCATAGAAAAAAAGTGCGCACACGAAAAGGCGCACAAGAATTTAGTGCTGCGACGATAATATAACTTTAAATTTAATTTAAACAAAAAAAAACAACATTTAACTGAAGTTATTGACGACCTTCTTAACTTTTTTCAAGTGAAATTGGATTTCAAGTAATTTTTTTTGTCTTAAACGTTTCAGAGGTTGGAAAAACCTTCATTTAACATTTTGGTCCTTGATTTATGAAATTTAATTACAATAGTAAATTAAAACGTTATTTTCAATGAATGAGGTTACGACCGTTACGTGCGTTAGATTAGATTTTAGGCCACTTTTCCTTGAACTCTTTAACGAATCGATTTAATGAAATTTAGTTCTAAAAGTCTTTTAAAAGGCTTCTTTAAATTGTCACCAACGCTATCTGCGCGTTGTGGAACGCATTTCGATTTACGAAAAAAGCTGTAATTCACTGAAAGCTGAAAATGCCTCGAAATTCTTTGTTAACCGCCATCATCACGTCGCAACTAGCGTACTTTTCTTTGAGGCTTGGAAACAGATTACGGTGTCCTAGCCAATTTTTAAAAATCGCGTGTAGTCATCCGAATTTTCTGCAAGAAGGATTCCGAGACGCTTTCAACTTGCTGTGTAGAGCTAAATATTTTGAATTGACTGCTGAAAATTTAAAGGGTGAATCTTTCCATAAATTGCCATCAAATAACTCTCAAGGTCATTTAAATATCTTTCTTCGTTGTAAATAAGGTCGTCGATAACTTCAGTTAAGTTAAAATAAACTTTAAATTATAATTTTTATACTAATAATTATTATAAGGAAAGACTTAATTTTAGACGAAATATGTGTGTGATTTTTCATCCCTTTAATATGATTTTCGAACAATAATTTTAATTTTTTTATATATTTTTTTGTTTCTCTATTTTTTTTTAAATTCAATTTAATTTTCTTTTAATTTATAATTAAATTCAAGTCTCTAAAAATTTTTCATTGTATTTAATTTAATTTTTTTTTAATTTAATCTTTATATTGATTCAGGAAAATTAGAAATGAAAAGTGATGAAAATCAAAATTTCAATTTTATTTTAAAATATTTGTATTTTATCACACTAAATTGTAATCAACTTTTAAAAAAATTCATAAAATTTTGCATGTAAAATATGAAAAAGAATTAAATGTCAAAAAATGTAATTTAATGAAAAATATTTTGTAAGGCCACTGGACGGTAATGTAAAAATTAAAAAATCAAATAAGTTGTGAATTAAATTAAGAAAATTATAATTGAAATGTTAAAAATTAATGTTCAATGTTAGGGAATTTTTTTTATACACACTTTGAAAGAATTTTATTGAAAAAGTTTCTGTGGCAGTGTTTCCAAATCCAATTTTTTTTAAGTATTTTTTGTTTATAAGTTACTCGAATTGTTTTAATTGTAAATTAATTTGCAATAATAAAGTTTAAATTTTGTCTTTCCAAAAAAAAAAAATATTGTTTTATTTTTAATTTAATTTTAACCCTTCTCAGCACAATGTGGAAAAAACGATCAATTTATCGATAACTTTTCATAAAAACGATAATTTTTAATTTTAAACGTAAATTCGCTCAACTTTCAACTTACGATTGAAGAATTGAACACTAAAAAAAATGTAAGCTACTAAAAAAGTAACCATAAAATTTAAAACAAATTTTTTATAATTAATAGTAAAATTCATTGCATACCTACAGGAACATAAGTTGTTTGTCTTCAAAGTACGTGCGTGCTTCTTCTACCTGTAAAAAATAAAGTAAAAAAAAAAAATGAAATACAATACAATAAAATAAAAAACACGTACGCAAAAAATAAAAAAAAATAAATACCGGTAAATTTAAATACACATTAAACAAATTAGTGTTAAGCGAAGAAGAAAAAAAAAAATTAACAATGATTATCAACTTGAATTGAATTGAACTACTCCCATAATATTCATACATCGATTTAATTTAATAGAATTAAAAAAAAATAGAACATCATTCATTGATGTTTTCATTTTAATCCCATTAAAGTATTTTCTTCAAGAAGAAGGAGTTTTGTGTTGTTACTTCGTCGACTGATGAACTTAAAATAAAATAAAATGATCAAAAAAATTATATTCAAGCTCTGGCATGCTTCTTACATCCATCTTCTGATACTGCTGAGTACTGATCGCAAATGTGTATTGACTTGTTATTTTTTTTATGTATAAGTCGTTGTTGTCGCGTCGTGTTAACAGTGTTAAAATACAAAATATATGAAAAAAAAATATATCATAGAAGTTTTAGTTGTACTAGTGAGTGAGTGCAAAGAAACGTAGAAAGATTTTAACAAAATAATATAATTTTTGTTTAAAAAAATATAATCAGTTTACATTTGCTCTTCATCGATCGATGACATAAAATCGAAATTGTATCGAAAAAATTTAAATTTAAAATTTCATTTTTTTTTTTGAATTTTATCGGTTTCGGTTCAAATATTTTATTAAGTGTAAGTTTTAAAAATTGATTAAATTTAAAAAAAAATTAAGTGAAAAAAGCTTTAATCAATTTTGGATGAAAAATAACGGTTTTTTCAAATAAATAAAGATTATTGCACAAAAAAAAAATTTAAAGTCAAAAACAAATTAAAAATTAAATTTAATAGAATTAAATAGAAATTTTATTAAAAAAAAAGTTTGAAGATAAACAGATAAAAAAAAATTGTAATTTTTCATAAATTATTTTTTTAAAATTGAGATTTTTTGAAAAATGTGATTTGCGAAAATATAAAAATAATTTCTAAAAATTTTGGTTTCTGAAAATCGAGATTTTTGAAAATTGTGACTTTCGAAAATTGAAATTTTTGAAAATTGTCATTTTCGAAAATTGAGATTTTTTGAAAATTGTGAATTTCGAAAATTGAGATTTTTTGAAAAATGTGAATTGCGAAAATTAAAAATTTTCAAACAATGTTAATTTTGAAAATTGACATTTTTGGAAACTAAAATTTTAGAAAATTCCGATTTTTTGAAAAAATTAAAATCGCGACTAAAAATAAAAAAAAAATTCAATTTTGAACATTTTTATCAAAATTTTTCATTGAAAAAAAAAATAAATCAAAACAATCAACAGTGCAAATCAGTAGCAAATTTTCTTCAGCATTCAAAATTCATACTACAAAAACGTAAAGTGCAAACAAATTAACCTCAAAATCACTTGATTTGTCTGCGTGCCAAATACCGCAACTCAATCTTCTTTATTTATCAAACACACACTTCTCCCTCCACCTTGACAAGAAATCACTGCACAATAAAGCAAAAAACAAAAAAAAACTAAAATTGCATTGTATGCATTCATTTAAAGAACTTCAAATATCATAATAATTCATGGGAAAAATAAGTTGGCACGAGACTGAATTTAAATTTAAATTTAATACCTTAGTACTTTGTTTGTTTATTTGTATATTTATCTGTTTATCTTACTTTTATTTCAATTGAAGTAGAAAAAAAAAATATTTCAAGTTTATTTATTTAAATAGAAGTATTTTCATAGTAATTCCTAAATTAACTGAATTAAAGTGATTTGTTTTAAATTAATAAAATTATTTTAATTTTTTAATTTCATTGCTTGAAAGTGAAAATTATTCATCATCATCATTGAATTTTAGATTCCAACCCTATTTTAAAGGTAAGTCATGAGAATTTAATTTCAAGATATGGATTAAATTTTTTTTTTTTTTAAATCATAAAAAAATTAACCGAATAATAAATACATCAATTTTCATTATCAAACTCAGTGTGTGGTTCAATACCTTTGATCAAATATTTGTAACTTGTTGCTTTTTGGAGTATTTCAGTAGTATGTACATTATTTTCATATTTTGATAGTATTTTATATTACTTACTCAATTGAAAGTAAAAAATAGCATTTTGAGTCCGATTTGAAGGTGGTTTCTTTAAACTCGGAATCGAGATTTGCAATTTAGTGTGGCAATTTAAAGATTGATGCTTCCTATCATAGCCGGTCCTTCAACCATTTCCTAGTCTAAGCGCTTTAAAGGTCTGAATTCTGAAGATGCCTTTTCTACGCTTTCGTTTCCATTTTTTACTGGGAGAACCTTTGTTTGGAGTTACTTCGACCCCATCGATTCATCTCACAATGTGTTGACCCACAGTATGACAACCTTCTTGATCATTTCTTCGTCGCTGGAACACACTTCCTTTAACGTCAAAAAGGCTTTGAGAACTGGAGCTCAGCGAGCGCGGAGTATTTCATGACTTCAGAGCCACAGGGCGAGGTAAAGGAATTTTCAGATCAAAATATTTTCTTCTACAAAGTTGTTGCAATTCACTTTGAACCTCATTGAACACATTGACTCCTTTATATATCACAGATTTGTGCACAATTGAAGAAAGTCGAGGTAGAGGTCTAAAATTTCTTGCATTTCTTAGAGCATAAGACTGGACTTCGTTCACTGTATTAAAAAATTGACACATGTACGACAGCAATAAATATCACAGTTTAAAATAATTCTCATTGCACGCTTTTGTAGTCTCTACAGTAACTGTCATTAGTGCAACTTCTCAAACGGTCACCTCCCTCTGAGAAATAAAAGCGTACTTTTTACGTTTTAAAGTGTATATTTTATGCTTTAAAGTATAAAAATTACGCTTTAAAGTGTAAAAAGTACGCTTTCATATTTATAACAAAGAATTTTCATTTTAGAATTGTGAAAAAAGTCAAAAAACTCGAAATATTAAAAAAAAACCCAAAAATTTCAATTCTCAAAATTTTCAAAAAACACTAAAAACTCAAAATTTTCTAAAAACCCAAAAATTTAAAAAAAAAACTTAAATATTCAAAACGTTCGAAAAAGAAAAAAAATTGAGTTTATTGAATATTTTGGGATTTTTGACTTTGAAAATTTTGAGTTTTTTAGGTTTTTTGAGTTTTTTTAAATTTTTGGGTTTTTTAGATATTTTGAATATTTTGAGTTTTTTAAAAATTTTGAGTTTTTTGAAATTTTAGGGTTTTTTTGAAAATTTTGAGTTTTTTTACTATATTGAAAATTTTGAGTGTTAAAATTTTTGGGTTTTTTTTGAATATTTTAAGTTTTTTGACTTTTTTCACTTTTTTTTATTAAAAATTATGAAAGCGTTTTATACTGAAGAGAAATTTTTATACTTTAAAGCGTAAAAAGTACGCTTTTATTTCTCAGAGGGCTAGAAATAAAATAATTTGAAAATTACTTGAATCATTGAAATTTGACTTACTTTCTCCTAACTGTCTCCTTCAAAATGTAAATGCACTTAAATCCCCTCCTTCAATTCCACCTTTTCCCATAACAATTACTTATAATTTCATTGATAGATGATCGTTGGAACGCATTTTGAATAAATTATTCAATTAAATTTCGTACAACTCCGATAAAAATGAGAGTTTGAATAAGAATGCGTGTTATTTTTAATCGCCAACCTTTACAAATAAATTTTTAATACTATTTCATTGTCATTGCATTTCATATTTAAACACTGAACACTTGACTTGACTGTCATTTAATTTAATATTAATAATAATAATTAAATTTATTTTTTTTTTATTTTGATAATTGAAATTGAAATAGGGACATTCATGTGAAATGAAAAAAAATTAAAAAAAGTGAAACTGAAGAACCTAATAAACGACGCTTAATTTTTTTTATATTTAATTTTGAATTTGAATTTTAATTTCACTGTTTATATTTTTTTATATGACTGTATTGCATTGATACACTGCACAATAATTAAAAAAGTATGCATGTATTTTATATTTTAACGATATGTCGAATGTTATTTATGTCGCTGTAGTGCGTGTGTTGTGTGAAATGTGATACAAATTTTATTGCATTTAAACCATTTTTGGTCTTGTGAATTAGAATTTCTGACATTTTTGTTCAAATTGATGTGTGTTGAAATGAATTAAAATTCAATTAAGGTGTTTAATTTTTTATGAGTTTAAATTATTTCCTCACAATGATGCTTTTGAGTAAAATACAGATGTTATAAGTGAATTTCATGACTGAAGTGAAGCGATCCATTGTCAAATTTGCTAATCTCCCTGAATTGAGGGTCTTAATTTGTTGGGACATCATCATGACATTTAAGAGTTCTCGGCGTTGTTTGACAGGCAAATGATACCATTTAGAGCAATAAATTGCTTGAGAAATCGTTTCATATTTTTCTCGGATCCGTGAACTCAGGTAGCTTACAACGAAATATTGTGTCGTGATATCCAAACTATTGGGAATTGAATATAATTTTTCTGGATGGAGTGTGATCACGATGAACGATGACAGGTAAGTTGAGACAGTGAAGATTTCCCATAATAATATGTTAATTGAATAGAATTGAGCTATTTTTGAGATCATTCTATAATGGAAATGTGTAATTTTAATATTAATTATTCACAAAATTATTGATTTCTTACCTTGTAATATCGCACTGTAGCTTAATGATGACAGGTAACAGCTTTTCAAAATTGAGATTCAACCCAAGTGGAATTTTCCTTGCTAACCGTAATTCTTCAAATGCCCCAACATGGTCACATAAGGCCAGTATGACATCCAATTCCGTTATGACATGGGTTGTGATGAAAACGTACAATGAAATGTACGCAGCAACTGAGGTAGCAGCAAAAAACGTTCCAATCGTCTGTGACAAGTAGTTGATTTCGAAAAACGGATGACCATTTGGTGGCAAAAATGGGATATGCATAACAACCATGTAATCTGATTCGAGTTTCAATGGAGCTAAGACCAACGCTAAAACTCCAATTATGGATAATATCCAATAGCGTCGAAGTACTTTGAACAAACAACTCGTCAATGTTTTGTACAGATTTCTTCGCAAACCATTCACTAAATTAGATGATTTGCCTTCATGTAATCCCTCAACCCAATCAAAAAAAGCTAAAATTGTCTCTCGATATGCCATAATTGAAATCATCTTGATCAGGGCGACACTTAGACCAATTGCAACGGTACCCTTATAAATTCGTTCAACTACATCTTTGTCTATAAAAAAGATCCAGTGAAAAACTTGCCATGCAAAAAATGCTACAGAACTTATCGAAAAAATGCATAAAACTTTCTCGAACTTTGAGTAATTGAGAAAATTACTATGAAGATTGATGCCAATTACTGAGGAAACTCTTTTAAAGTAAATTATAAATTTTTTAATTTCCATTTTTAAAAAGTTTTTGTCTCACTTCGATGGAATTTAAAAGTTAACAGGGAAATTTCCATTGAAATCCCAAATTTATAGAAAAAATTATGGACTAAATTTCATTTCAATACCTATCAATTAACTTACAATAACTGAAATTACCTGAAATCAATTTCCTTGTTGATTATTGGTCACTTTCTGTAATTTCACTTTAATTTGATGGGTGGTGATTTCATGTCGTGACAATACTTGTTGAATCGTAATTGTACCTTGCCCGATTTTAGGGTGAATTTTTATCAATTTCACGTATTTCATTGAAAATTTCTTCATTTTCCTGGATTTTACATTGAAATTATTCGTTTTTAATTGATTTTATTCACTTTTGTGCGAAAAAAATGAAATTTGAGTTTGTTTGACATGACTTGGCTTGACCCTATGAAAATACATCCCTATGAGCGAAATGTCGTTCCCAGCAATCACGATCGGGTAAATTTCAAATTCAACTCACTCATTCACATTTAAAATTAAAATAATATCAAAAGACAAACTTTTTTAAATGCAACCAGGATTTTGACTTTAATTTCATTGTTTTTAACTCTTAACTTTTAAAATTAAATTACATTTCTACATTGAAAAGTTGAAATCAAAACATAATAATACGAAAGTTTTCGTCTCCTATTTGTGTGTTAAATCATGATAATAAATAATTTCTGTGTAATTGAAATATAAATTCATAGAAAACAGTGTTTTAAGTTATTCCACCACCTCAATTAAATAATAATAATAATGATTGCAATGTGTAATTACCTTATTTATTATTATTATTATGATGTTGATCAGTATTTAGCAGTACAATTACAACAAAAACAGCAACAACAACAATAATAATAAGAGAATTTTACCAATTAAAGTACAAGTGCAAGTAAAATCATGTACTGTACTGTAATAATAATAACAATAATGATCATAAACACTAAATTAATTTGCATTGAATTTGCATTCAAATTGAATATGATTGCAGAAACAGTGAGAAGTGAGCATAAAAGATTCTTGTTGTATGTTTTTCTATTGAGTGCTTTAAACGTTAATTTAAAGTATTTTAAGTGAGTATTTTTCTGCTTCATTTCAATAATTATGTGATGAGAGAATTTTGATTAATATTCAATTTTTTTGAGAACAAGGCTTTCAATAGAAAACGCTCTTCATGAGAACACAAACGTTGTACGTGAATCCCATTACCTGTTTAAAAAATAAAAATCTCCATTAAAAATTGATCGAAAACCGTAAAACTTACCGATCGAAATCGTTCCATAGTCAAATCAGCGAACTCTCCTGATGTCATACACTTTGTTTGCTGGGACATCATCATGACATTTAACAGGGATGGGCGTTGACGTTTCTTCAAAAAATACCATTTTGAGCAGTAGATAACTAAACTAATTTTTTCATATTTGACCTTGATTTTTGAACTGAAGTAAGTTCCCAGGAAATATTGTGAAGCAGTTACAATGACGACTGGAAACTGGAAAAGCAATTCGGGATATTTTAGGATGATGATGAATGATGAGAAGCTCAATAAAATTGTGTTCAATTCCCAGAGTAAGATGTTGATTGAATAAAAATCCGAAATTTTATTGATGAACCTTCAAATATTCGTATCAAAAAAGTGAGTCGTTAAAAGAAAAAAATTGAATTACCTTGAAACATCGTTATGATAATCCACAATCACAGGTAAGAGCTTTTCAAATCGAAATTCTGGTTCATATTCAATT
>LN483556.1:163014-304172 GCA_900002565.1 Culicoides sonorensis | reverse complement strand
CCCATTAAAATATTGACTTTCAACAAATCAATATTCAGTGAATAACAGACAAAAACTAATCAATATGTGAAGTGTGAAGTGTTGTTGCTACTGCGAGAAACAAATATAGACAAAAAGATGTACTTCAGTAGCATGTTTTGTCATTTAATGATTTTTTTTTGTATCTCATCTCATCTCATCTCAATTTTAAATTATTATTATTTTTGTCTTGAATTGAAAAATATTTGAAAATATTGACAAAAACATATAAAAATTAAAATCCATTTTTGTTTATGAAAAATATTTGATATTCATCGTTTTCGAATGAAGTATCAAACAATTGTACGTGACTTTTTTAATTGTTTTTCTATTATAAATTGTTGAAAAACAAAAACTTATTAAAATAACAACAAAATTCATGTCCAATGATATTCAATTCAAATGACAACTCTTTCTCCAATTTTTTTACAAATTACAGATCTCAACAGGTTTTAACAGATATCAATCTCAGATAAGTAAACAAAAGAAATTCAACCGTCATTCTTGAAATTGATCAACAATAATTTTGTCCCTTTTCACACTACAGCACAAAAGACACTAAGAGCCTTAGATACTTGACGTTTTGTTGTTTATTTTGTATCACAAAACAAAAAATAAATAGCTTCAAGCAATCATGCGAACAAAAAATATACAAAACACATACATGGACGATAAAAGGACACTTCAATTCACTTTTTATTTCGATTATTTTTTGTTATTTTATTGCAATTCAATTCCAAGTGAATTTCGGTTGTGAATATTGAGAGCGCCACATGCTGACTCTCCTTATTGTTTTGTATCAATTCATTCGTGTTAAGTCAACAATAAATAATAAATAGAAAGAAATACTAAAAATAAGTTCAAAATCAAATGCCTAGTTGAAAATTTTGGGAAAGGAAAACACAGACATGGCATCAGATCAAGCATGAACCGAATGAACATGAATTGAATTTTAATGTGATGTTTTTTTGTTGTGTTTCTTTGTTGAGTTGATGTTTTTCGATGTGTAGTATGAAAATAAAAGATTCAAAGTGAAGGCTCAACATACAGAAAAATCAAGAGACTTAAAGTGAAGGCTCAAGATACAGATAAATCAAGAGATTCAACGTGAAGGCTCAAGATGCAGAAAAATCAAGAGATTCAAAGTAAAGGCTCAAGATACAGAAAAATCATGAGATTCAAAGTGAAGAATCAAGATACAGAAAAATCAAGAGATTCAAAGTGAAGGCTCAAGGTACAGAAAAATCAAGAGATCCAAAGTGAAGGCTCAAGATGCAGAAAAATCAAGAGATTCAAAGTAAAGGTTCAAGATACAGAAAAATCAAGAGATTCAAAGTGAAGGCTCAAGATACAGAAAGCCAAGAGATTCAAAGTGAAGGCTCAAGATACAAAATCAAGAGATTCAAAGTGAAGACTCAAGATACAGAAAAATCAAGAGATTCAAAGTGAAGGCTCAAGGTACAGAAAGCCAAGAGATTCAAAGTGAAGGCTCAAGATACAAAATCAAGAGATTCAAAGTGAAGACTCAAGATACAGAAAAATCAAGAGATTCAATGTGAAGGCTCAAGATACTGAATTCAAAGTACCAAGTGATCGATTCATACAAAATTCTCTTCTCATATTTTTCAATTAACCTCAATTCAACACCTAGAATCACTATTTATCGATCAATTAGTGACAGGATGCACCTCATTAATTTAACAACTCATTTAAATATTATTTTTTAAAATAAA
Source organism: Culicoides sonorensis (assembly GCA_900002565.1). NCBI lineage: Eukaryota > Metazoa > Arthropoda > Insecta > Diptera > Ceratopogonidae > Culicoides > Culicoides sonorensis. The sequence goes on along the minus strand of LN483556.1, from coordinate 302,421 downwards.
GTCTACAAAGACTCACAAAAGTAGCACATACAAACTTCCATCTCAAAACAAACCTAGAAAACATTGAAATTTATTTTCTATCCTTGTCAAGATAAAATTAAAATTAAATCTATAAACGTTCAATATGAAATATTATTTTTTTTGTACTGCATTCAAGTGTGGAACAAATAAATCTTGTAAAGATACACCACACTTTTTTTAATGTTTACTTATGGACAGAGAATGCATGCTCACTTCCAATATTTAACTTTTATAGTTAATCAAATACACAAAACATATATTTTCTTTAAATTTAATAATTTTAAATGTGTTCTCTTGTCTAGAAATCGAACTGAAATTGAGACAATCATTTGGATGGACATTGTCTTATTATTTTATTTATTTAACATTATTCTTGAGGATGATGCTGCTGCTGTTGATGATGATGATGATGATATTTGATTAAATAATAGTAATATTGGTATTTATCAACAAATATCCATCTCTTATATGAATTCAATTCAAATAATAATCGTTCTTCTTCTTTTGTAACCATATTATTATTATTATTACATTGGCTATTGTCTTTTCTCTGTCCGTATTTCTGTAGAAGATATTTTAAATGATGAGTTTGATGTTTGATTGAAATTTATACTTGTATATTTTCTTAAATGTTTGAAGCAAATAATTGTGAAGACAGAGTGTGTCAATGGTGTTATTAAAGGTTTACAGTGAGAAGAAAATTGTCTGAAATGTGATATGGAAAAGTTAGGATATCAAAATGAGGTCTAGGGTCTTTAAAGTAAAGCCCAAGGTATTGAAATGAAATTTAAGGTCATGAAATGAAATCTAGGGTCTGAAAAATGTCACTCGAGGTCTTGAAGTGATATTTAAGGTCATAAAATCAAATCTAGGGTGTGAAAACTATCACTCGAGGTCTAGAAGTAAAATAAAAGGTCATTGAAACATTTTCGTGCATTTTCTTCTCTCAGTGCAACTGAAATCTTAATTGTAAATGCACAAAAGGTATTTATCCAAGTACCATATTGATGACACTAAATTGTTTTCAATTATTGATTTCTATTTATGTTATTATGCTGAATACAAATTACAGTTTATTTTTCTTCATCGTCATTTTCTTACTCAGTCAAGATATCATTGGAATGTTTTAACCAAACAAATCGACTTTGAGATTCAGTTTAAATGAAAATCTTTGAAAATGTGATGCGAAATTCCATTTAAACCACATTTCACATAACCGTTTTATTGAAGTTTCACAGACCATGAAATCACAAATCATCTTTTATCGGTGATTCTCCATTTCAAGCTCTTTAATTAAATGACTTCATTATTTAACATATAAAAATTAAATTTGTCATGCTTGTTTCATCTACAATGTAACACACACACACCATATTTTGAACTATAAACACATTTTATTTTTATTTTGTTTTATTTTAAATTTAATAACAATACACATCAAAGCCTATAATTTTGTTCTTTGCAAAATCATTTCAAATTCCGTTTAAATACACCCAGAGAATCATCAAAGCAAAACTTCATCGATTACAATCATCATCATTTTTAAATGAAAAATCATCAGAATTAAGCTGTTCTAATGAAAAATCAGTCAATTACAATGTTTAATAATAAACTCATAACTGTAATAAATTTGTCTTAGAGATTTTGAACTCTTTGAATACATGTAAAAGGAGACCGATGTTAATAATTTGAAATGCTCTTCACATGTTTAATTGATTTGTGATTGCCCAGCCCACAATGAATGTGTGTGTATGGTGATGGTTTGTTGTTGTGTTTTATTATTGCAAATAAAAGCCGCACTCAATCTCGATTTGTATCATAAATGTGGGTATACAATGAAGGAGATTACAAAAAAATTATTATGAAAGTTAATAGAAATACAATGAAAGAAAAACAAAAGAGTTGGATGTGCTAAGTGAAATTTTGAATTTAATACGCTTTTGGGGTCATTTTCAATGTCAGCGAAAGATTCTCACATGGGAATGAACAGATATTGGCATGGAAATTAATCTACTGTGTGTGTTAACTGGGTACATGTTACAATTAACTGTCATAATAAGGTGAGCTGATCTGAAGCAAAAGAGACCAATGCGGTCAAAGGCCTTTGCGCACTGGGTCCGCAGTTTGAGAAACTTTAAGCTGAGTAAGCTGTCAGAAAAAATATCACTAGAACTCGTTTTTTGTCATTTCAATGCTCTGCTAACGCTCATTTTCAAAGACGTCACTCTACTTTCCCGACATTTTTGCACACTGGGTCCATTTCATCTCACACTCATTTCAATTTCATCGTTTTTGACCATTATCAACGATAACACAAAACAATAAAAGGAAAACATCAAACACAACTAAATTTTTGCAATGTCATCGCATCCATTTAATACAATATCACAATGTTTCAATATTCTTTCAAAAAAAAACATGATAATAATACATTTTTAAACAAAAACATCATAACATTGAAGTCATATGTTTCCATACACACACACACACGAGATAAATATAATAATTTCTATTAAAGAATTACCTATAATAACATAATTTGATTGAAATGTGTAATAAAATGCCGACATTTTTTTTTCTGGCTCACACACTTAATTCGGCTCGTTCCATTTTAAGTTCATACACATAAAATATAAAATTAATTTATAATAATAATAATATAAAATACTCATTATAATAAAAAAAATAAAATAATATACAAATTTCAAATCAATAATAGACACGATATATTGGATTATGATTGTTTTTTATGTGTGTCTGTTGAAATTGAAAAGAAATTGAAAATAATAACAATCAAAAAGTAAATGTTTTGAATGAAACAAAAGGCCCAGTTAACATTTTTTATTTGGGAGTCATTATATTTAGGAACGTTTTTTCACAAAAGAAGTTGTTTTTAATGTGTTTTAATGTTATAATGATGATGATAGTTTTCTTTTATTGTTAAATTATTATAAAAGATGATGAAAAAAATATATTGATATTATTTTAAATTTAGTTTTATTCTTGTTTGATCTCATTGCGACATTTTTTGTATTGAAAATTTTGAGGTTATGTTTACATTTTACTTTTGAAATGAAATTTTGAGGTTAGAACCGGGAAAAATTACAATCTCAAGCCACTCCGAAACACGCAGCTAAAAGTCAATGCTGGAAATGGCTCTGTTCGATAATCTTAATTGAAGGATTTTTTTTAAAAATGTTCGTTCGATAAATTGATGTTTGACCCTTATGGCCTGGCTCAATTTAAGTTGGCTCATAATTTCCCCTCTGGGTGTCTTCAAGGACTTTTACGCATATTTGCTTTTTGGGCATTGAGGGCATTTCAGTGATTTGGTTATCTTCATGGTCGATTCTTGAGCAGGTTGCTCAATTTGGCTGCATTGCGCTATTTTGCCGTCTGGTCTCAAGGAATGGGCCGTGAATGTCAATCTTAAACTTAAATACTTCCATCTCTATCTTGGAAGCTTGACATACAGAGGAGTTTGTCTTATGGGTTGAGTTCGGATGGTCACAATTGAGGAACTTATAGGGGATTTGGTATTCCTGTTGATTCAGGTCAAATGCCGTCTAGTCTCAAGAAATTTGACTTAAACGTCAAACTTGTACTTGATTACTTTTACTTCTTGTTTGTAAGCTTGGCATGCAGAGGAGTTTGGCTTGTGGGTGGAGTTCGGGTGGTCACAATTGAGGCACTGCTGATGGACTTAGTATTTCGTTATTTTAGGTTAAATGTCATTTGAGCAGTTAGCTGGAAAGACGAGTTCATTTAAGAGAACTGCCATCACTAGAAAGAATCAGCAACCCTGATCTCCAGTCAACCTCCTGAAAAGAAAATCAAACCAAAATAAAAATCATTTTAATTTTAATCAAAGTTGACACTCGCGCCATTAGTGAATAAGCGCCTGAAGTACAAGTAAGTTAATGCATTAACAATAACAATAATCATTATTTTCCTATTCAAAAAATCACCTAGAAATTTCACACATCAAAACACCCAAAACATTACTTACTTTTATATTACGGTTAAATGTATATTTATCATTTGTATTTTAAGTGTGGCAAAAAAAAAATAACTGAAACTCTGAAAATAATCATAATAAAATGCGTAATCATTGAAGTGATTTAATTTCTACATTTTATTACCAACTCAAGTAGATTAGAGAGGTATGAATAAGTGAATGTAAATTTTTTGTATTTTTCCCATATAGGAAGGAAAATAAATAAACTTTACAAGGGAGACACTATTACATGTACTGAAATGGTTCAAGGAATTGTTATTTTTATTATTATACAATTACGATACAATTTAATTGTTATTATTTTTTCATACAATTCAATTCAACTTTTTTATTTGTATTTACAGTTCAAATCCGAATTCAATTTCAATGGTGAGAGAAAGAGAGAGAGATAGCACAATCAAAAGATTTTCGTTATCCCAAAACTTAAATGAAATGAAATTAACTAAACATTTTATTGTCATCATCATCCATTTAAGAGGATTAAAGGACTCAATTACGATGTTGTTGACGTAATAATGAATAAGTACCTTCCGATTCCAGTTCACATAGATAAAATATTAGGACAAAATGACCGTATGGTGTGTGAAGTGATAATGCTTTTATTTACAATAAGGGTATGCGTTTTTTTTTACATATATTTTTACTTTAAGAGTGGTTCCAGAAAAAAAATTACAATGGGTTTTGTTATTTTTGTTGTGGTGATGCTCAAAATAGATTTTATTTTATTTTTATTATTCAGTTCAATTCCATTGAAGTGTTGAAGCATAAAAAAACATTTGAATTGTGTAATTGAAGGTCTCTTATTGCAGAATTTACTTTTCTTTCAATGCATTTACTAAAGCACTTCAATAACAAAAATAAAATGATTTATAAAATAAATATTTTTATTTATTAGCAAATATAAACTTAATTCATTTTGAAAATGAAATAAAAAAATTTAAATACCCATCGATCATCATTTTATAATATCATAAAGAGAGATGATGAAAAATTAAATATTATTCCATTTAAAAATATATACATTAATTTAATACAGTTAATTATTCATCACGATTTTGATTTTGCTTTAAGGTTCAATGAAAAAAATGCGATTTTATGATCTACTAAGCCAAGGACCTAGTTTGCTGTCTGAATCACCTTCCAATGTGGAACTGACGGGTTTTATGGTGGCAATGTACTCATCCATAGCAGTTTTTGTTTTTATGACTCCACAGAGGAGCTTGAGGTTGACATAGCGGTTTTCAGTACTCTTATCTTGAGGCTTGCAGGTCTATTCTCAGCGACAATCAATACATATCCTCTTTGTCATTTGAGCTTGGGTTAATGGCGGCATTATGGCGTTTGAGGGCTTCAATTGACCCAGAGCTGTTTCATTTTGATGTGAGATTTCTTGTTGTGTCTTGATCTCCTTTTGGATAGCTTTCAGGACTTTTTTGAGGGCCTTAGTTTTGGCTTTTTGAGCAGTTAATGTGGCTGCAGCTTCGGTGAGTTCAGTATCATCAGAAGCGATGCGTAAGTAAGTACTTGAGTTTGGTTCCATGGCTCTAATACGTTTTCTTGCTTCTGGAAATGGGGTATTCATGTCGATCTTGAGTTTGATGACTTGGGACTCGGTATTGTAGGCTTGGCATGTCGGAGAGTTTGGTTTGTGCAGGTTTTTTAGTGATACACAGTTATGGCAGAGGGGGGATGAGACATGGTTGAGCATTACAGATCAATTCGTCCTATGCCTTTGATTCCTCTTCATTCTTCCCTACCCCTTTCCCATAGGAACGGCATCTTCATAATGCACTTAGGCCAATAATTCAAATTAACCTTCAATTTTTTGAAATTAAAATTCATTTAATGTTCAATCATACTTTTGTTACATTATTTTAATTGGGCATCAATTTTAAAATAATAATGAAACAACAGACAGCAAATATTTTTAAAATAAAATAATTTTCATGTTACTTTCGTATGTGGTCATAGGCACAATGAATATAATGTAATGATATTGGATTTTATTTTTAAACAAAAAAAATAATCGTGTAAAAAAAATTACTTTTGGGCGTGGTGTTTTTTAAAAGCTACTTTTAATTAAACAGAAACAGTATTTTTATGAATCTATGAATGAAGCTGATTCTGATTCACTTTAAATTATGGATTTTTATTAAATAAATTCATATCATTTAATAAAAAGCCTCCCCATTATTTACCACTTCGATCCATTTATTCATCATCAATCAAACATCCATTAAATAGATCTCTTTTGAATCAGAGGAAAGGAAAATAAAAACATAAATTAGAGCAACGATATTAGCATAAATTTAATATGCTAATCACCTCTTTTGTTGTTTCAAATGAATGGGCGTTTACACAGTTATTTACATTTTACTTTATTTAGCAGACAATGTTTTTAAAATGTTTACGTTGTATATATTTAAAATGTGTGTATTAAAATTACAAAGGTACCTTTAATACAAAATCTTTTTTGGGGAGCAAAAATTAAACTCACACTTTTACAAAAAAAAAACCTTGTATCGCCATGTTTTTCATCTTGTTTTCCTGGAACACACAAAACAAAAATGTATCACAAAGAGAATTTTGTGTGTCAATGTAAAGTTTATTTTTGTTTTATACCCATAACGCGCATACTCCAAATTATAATATCAGGGAGGCTTTTAGTGACACATTTCCATTATTATTATTATTATTTTACATTTTTTTTGTTATAAATGTTTCACTTTAAAGAACATCAAACAATGAAGTAAATGCTTTCATTTAGCGTTACTTTACTTTATTATTACCATTATTGTGGAAAAGAAACAATGTTACGTTTAAAATTTATGTTTTTCTTCACTTTCTGATGTTATCAGTTTATGTTACAAGGAAGATAAAAGAGAAAAGTTAGATGTGAATTGTGTGCTATGGAAAAAAAGTATATCGGTAAAATGCTTTTAAAATACATCTTTTTTTATTAGCATTGTTTTAAAATGTCATATCATGTACTGTTACTTTTCCGTATTAGTTACTTTTATATCAACGTTTATGACGTTAGAATGTAAATATTAACATAACTGCATTTTTTCAATGCAAATTACGGTGGACGACAAGTAAAACATATGAAAGGGGATTTAAACATGGAGCTGGAGTACTTCACACCAAAATAAGAACAACTGAATGTCTGCCTGGTGAAAGTAGCTGGAGAATCAGGTAAGTACAATATCAGAAATTTAAGTAAAAAAGACCAGAGATCTCGCTTGAGCCTTGTGATTAAATTGGAATACGATTTGATGCAGTGAAACGAAGACTTGAAACAAGTAACATTGGAAACACAGCTCGAACATTTTTTAAATTTCAGAAAAGAGTGGCCCAGAACCTTGAAGTCCATTAATTTATCTGAAGGTACTTCTAGCTGCTTTAATGAAATCTGTGCTGATCAAAATCGTTCAGTCTTTGAATGAGAAACTTGAAAAATTGATTATAAGCCAACTCGAAGCTCAGAAAATGTTTGAAGAGTACAAGACCGTCACTAACTTTCCAATAACAACAAAAAACCCACAATTTCTTCAATCCTTATCATAATAATAAAGAAGCATAGATCTGTCAACTTAATCTCTTATCATAACAAATATTACACCCTTTTTTTCAATTCATTCATTTCATTCATTGAAACCTTACTCAGTAAATATTTTAAAACAAAACCTATTCAAGGTTAACCTTATTTTTTGATTTTATGTTTATTTATTGACCGATTTCCTGGATTAACATAAGATTAAGATGTTTTGTTTGTATTTTCTATCAGGATTATGTTAATTTGTGAAAAGCAATACCTCTACTACTACTGATCAATTTAGTTTCAGTTCAGTTTAAAAAAAAAAATAAAAGGACATCAAATAAAAGTAAGGAAAAAAAAATAACAATTTAAGTCGCATTTAAAGAGTAAATGAATAAACATTGGAAAACAATTGAATTGAAATTTTATGAATGAAATTTTTCTTTAAAGGTGACAGGAAAGGCAAAAGGATTTGTGTCACAAACACACAACAGGTAGGAGTTTTAAGATGTTTATATAATGTCTTAGAACGGATTATGCAAAATTCATGCAAAACTAGAGCAGAAGATCATGTGAATTTTTTTTTTGAGGTTTTTTTTTATGAAAGCGAATTTCATTTTCTCAGGCCTAAAAAAAATATTCATTGTGAAACAAGAAACATGAGGAGAGAATTTGAACAGGAATCAATGTAAATATTTACATTGCTTCAAATTAAGATTCAGATCTGATAAGTGAAAAATTGAGTATAAAAAAAAGTTAATAATGAAATTAGTTTGATCCAGATCATATCAAAAGTAGTTACTGTGAATGTTTCATTCAAAACTTGATCGGTATCTGGGATAATTTTACACCACAAATCCCTGGTTTATATTTTGTTTTGTTATGAATTTGTAATAAATTTATTAGATCTATTTTTTTTGTATTGTATATTTTGGTGAAGATACAAAGGAATTGCTTACATACAAAGATTACATCACAGATTAGCAATTCATGAGGTTCCGTCTTAGAGAGAGGGGATTTCTGTTTAAATTTGAGTTAAAAATGCGATTTGAGGACATTCGATGGATTGTCTGTCATTTGACCGAACTATTTAAGGGGTTTTAAAGGCAGTTCTGACAAAAGTCATTGAATGAGATCTTTTAAGACCCTAATTTTAGAGTTAGCCAACCCCAATTCATGAAAAATTAATTCCAGACTCTGAAAAGCGCTTAAATGAATTTTAACGAATAATTTTCATTTTTTTTCATTGTATTTCATTTTATTTACAATATAAATTGAATAACATAAAAATCGTTTAAGCATCCACTTATGCATTTTATATTCCTTTGAATGCACAAATCTCATTGTGCCAAATTGAATCATAATACTACACCTTTGTATTGTATTTCAATTTTATCTTTTCATTTTTTTTTTTGCATCGTGATTGTTTGTCTAAGAAGCAATCATAAGAAAATTGGTTTACAATAAAAATAAATTGAGATGAAATTGAATCAATGCAAAAAATCTTCTGCTAATATTTGGACAATAAATTATCTGTGAGTGTTAAATTACATTACAGTAAGAAATTTAAGATTTCTTAGGTTTCTGGTTTTAATTTTTATTACATTTTACAATATTTTTTTACTGTGTGTACGTTCCTTGTAAAAATTAAATCCACGAGCATCACTTTAATACACTCAACTCTATCAAAGTACTTTTCACCGCCTTCAACACTCCCCATCTTTATACCGTACATTTTTTTACTACTTCTCATATTTATTATTAAACATCAAGCTATTATAAAATCCATTTAATTAATTGAATAGACAAAGAAACATATAATTTTGTAACCTTTATTTTTTGATATATTCAATGTAGATGTGTAGATAAAAGTGTATTTATTTTAAAAACACACAAAAATATATTATTAAATATAAATTTATTTATTGTTGTTGTTGTTATTGTTTCCTTTGTATAGCATTTTTATTATTATTTTATTTCGAATATGAAATGAAAATTTGAATATTGTATGAACTGTATTTTTTCTTTCTTTCTTTTTATATTAAATTACAAGTCATTCCATAATTATTATTATTTTTCCATTTGTATGAGTACGTGGTTCATTGTATGCTACGACGTGTAATTGTATGTGTTTGTGTATTATTGTTTTTTTGCTTTGTTTTCTATAAAATAATGTAAAACATTTAAATATAATTATTTATTTAAGTGTAAGATTTTTTTTCAGGCATGGCCACTATTCGCAGAATGTCAGCTGGGTTAAACGACAAAATGAAGTTTGACAGAAAGTGACAGGATCAGCTCTAATGTGATCGTTTCTTGTATTAACTGAAAAACAAGGTAAGTAATAAAATTTGATCTGAATTGGTAAAAAATTCTGATTTCAACTGATTTTAGTTAGACTATCAAATGTAACAGGGTTTAATTCAGAAGCAACCCGGTTGTTTGGCCTGCAAAACGGAAATTCGTCTGATTTCATTATTTCGTTGCCATATGAGACTCAAAAGTGGAGATGAAGTACTTTATTCGTCATGAGAATAACGAAATGTTTAGAGAAGAAAGTTGAAAGAACCAATTTCCTAGTATATCAAAGTTTGGGACAAGAAAGATCGATAAGATTGGTATATGACTTGGTGTTGTGAAAAAATAAGTGGAGAAAACCAACTCTTGAAAACACAGCTCAAACATTTTTCAGATTTCCGAAGTATAGTTGTTTGAATTCAATTTTCAAGAATGACAATGTTACATTCAGGAAAGATCTCTACGAAACGCCCTTTGAAGCCTTATGAGACGTAAAATAGGCTTTGTTAAAAATAGGAGATTAAAACCACTGACTTTCGTTTTGAAACGTATGAAACGTTTAAATCGGTTCTATTAGTACTAAATGGCTCTTGCCAACTAAGCCTCAAATAGGTCCTCTAATAATCTATAATTACTTGTTTCATTACACTTGGCTAGGATATTATCTCTTATTTAACTTAGGTTAGTTCCGAGCTAATCTTTTTTATTTTCCTGGTCAATTCAAGTTAAAATACTAACATTTAATAAAACACTACTTGTCTGACATTAATTACGTTCTAACTTACTTGATTCTTTTCGATTGACCTTCAACCTATTTTGACAATCTTGATATTATCTGACAATCTTAATATTATTTTTGACAGGCTTCGTGCTATTGATATTAGCTCTATCAAATTTTAATGTATTTCATACTCAAACGTAAAGAAGCTGTCAGTCAAGCTGCCTCCGGATTACTAACTGGGCTAGCAGATAAACATTGACAGCCAACTTTGTGTAGATGCACATACGGAAACTTCAAAAATTCTGTACGTAAATAGAGATTGTCAAAATATCACCTGTGAACCCAGTAAAACGATCTCAGTTTATCACCAGCGCTGTTACATTGAAACTTATTTCTCTGTACTAACATCAACTCACCTGATACCAGCTCATATACACAAAATACAAAGTAAAAGTTTTTATTTTCATATAAATAATAATTTTTTTAGCTCTATTTCATTAATTTCATTTTTAGAGATGGTTTATCGCAACTTTTGTCGGTCTTTCAATTTATTTAGAACAACAAAAACAATAAAAAAACTGTACACAAAAAAATAGAGCAATTATTTTGTTTTTGCTCTTTTTTCCCTACAATTACATTCAATTCTGTACGATGTATTCAATTTTTTGTTTCATATCATTATTTTTTTTATATAAAATTAAATGAAATGAAATGAATTGACATTTTGTTGTTGTTTTTGTTGGAAAACTGACAAAAACGCCATAAACAGAGACCGAGCGTATAACAGTAATTTATTATGTTAATTTCATTTTTTGATTCATTTTAAACGTCACTGAATCTGTGATTACATTTTACGGATAAAAACAATCATTAAGAACAAGAGTTTTCCATTATTTAAATAAATAATTAATTGTGTAATTTTTATAAATTTTTTCAGTAAAATTCGTAACGGAGCGTGATTGATATGAGAAAATGATATAACATTTTAAAGCAAAAAGTATCATAATGAAATGTAAATAAAATTATGGATATCTGATCTAGTTTAAGATGATTTGACTAAATTTCAACTCAAATTAAAAAGGAAAACACTTTAAATTTCGGACACTTAATTTCTAACACTCTGAGAAAAATTTATATGAGAAGTTAAAAAAAGTGCTTAAATCATCAAAAAAATAAAATAAAACCTTTGATGAACAAAAGGAAAATAAAAATGTAGCGAAATGAATCCTTCTTTTGTAAACGAACCCGATTTTTTTATCATCAAGAAGACCGGCTGGACTGTCGGTTTTTTGTTTTTATATCAAGTCAAAGAACAACAGACGAAAAATAAAGGAGAAACAAAAGATCCGTCATTGTTGATACCTTTTATTTATTATTATCGATTGATTTCTATTATTTTATTTTTATTCTCTTTCATGCTCACTTTTTTTTTGTGAAACATTGTATCAAAACGATGATATACAGTTAAAGAATTGAAACAAAATGGAGGAAATGGAAAATTATAGTTACCAAATGTTTTTATGAAAAACATTTTAAAAAAAACGTATTTCTTTAAAGATTCAGACTGTGAGAGCGAGAGAGAGAGAGAAAAAGTTTGCAATAAAGTTTGCCACGTTTAAATGAGTATTTTTCTTTCTCTTAAAACAATGACAAGAAGTTTCTGTTAAAATGTTTTTTATGCTCTTTTTAATCGACTTTATTGAACTTTTTTCTTAAGTGTTTTTAGGACAGTTTAATAAATAATGGAATGAAAACACGATAATTGCAATACCATATGGCAAAAATAAATTTAAGAAAAAGGAAACATAATTCGTGGAATTTTAAAGTCAAATATTTTCAAGTCTTATGGGGGAAGGGGTGATCGATGTTAAAATTTCATCACGAACTGAACGGATGTATTTAGAACTCATGAGCGGTCTTTAAAGGGTGAAATCTGAGCTTTCAACGTTGAACTGTATTTGGAGTGTGAAGAGTGTCAAAAACTGGAATCGTCTTGTCGTCCTTTAGATATGGGTTTAATGCTCAATCTAACCGACCAGAGGGCGAAATAAGTCAAAATGCCTGTCACCCAATCAGAACCCTTCGAATCTCGTATTTTTTCCGTAACTCTTTTAAATATACAGACAGACACTCAAAATACCCTAAATAGCGCATTTCAATTCAAATTCAAACAGAAATTCATAAAATCATGAAAAAAATGCCAAATATTTCAAATAATTCACCTTTTTCTACACTCATCTAAAGCACTAATGAGGTCAATACAATTTATCATAAGTAATCACACCTCATTAAAAAGTTGACTCATGTTAACTCTCTTATGAATGAATTTTACATTTCAAAAAAACCAAAATAAAATATTCAAAATCGATATTGATCCCACTTCAATCACCAATAAAATGATTGTTTTTACATTGTTTGTATAAATATTTTATAGCGAACACTTAAAATCAATCAAATTTCATTGAATATCGAAAATCTTCAAGTCATGACTTCAATGATTTTATTTATATTGAACAACAGACAGACAAATTTACAGAGCAAATAAATTGAAAAGCCACTCTCGAACTTTAATTTTATTTAATATAAAATTAAAATTAAAATGAATGTTGGTGGTTGGTCTGTTATGAAAAAGTCAAGTTTTTTTATGAATATCATTCCAATTTTTCAAGATTTTTGATGAACATTTCAATAAAAATGTTTTGAGTTGATTATCTGTGTTTATTTTTCATATTATCATTGCATTCTTTGTTGGCACGAGTCGATTCAAGCCTGTGAGTATTTGAAAAATGTGAGTTATGGACACTTAAAATGTATTTTGTTAAGAAAAAAAGTGAAATAATTACATATATTTTTTTATAATTTATTCGATTTTATTTAAATTGTTGTAATTTTTCTTTGATTTTTGTCTCGTAAATTATCATAAATTTAAAATTAAACTAAATTTTTTATCTCATTTCATTTCATTTTGACCACATAATCAATATATCGATCTTATTATCTCATCCTCATTTTTTAATTATGAAATTTACATTACATTTTGACAGTTAATATTTACAATAAAAATACAATTTTAACATTAATTAATTTCATTATTCAACTAATTCGATTTAAATTTTGAGTTTTTAAATTAAAAAAAAATTAGACATCGATTACAATTTTTCTGCGTCGGGGGTTTCACTTAATTACAATCATTTGAATGCACTGGCGAACTCAAGCCATGTAATTCAGTACTATTATTGTTATTATTCCCTAATTGTGACTGATTAAATCGTCGTGATGCCTGTGCTGCAGCCATATATTGTCCATAATAACGTCCAAAAATTCTCGGATCCATGCCGCCGACACCTAACGACGGAAATGCACTTGGCCATTGCATGAGACCCGACCAAGGTGTGCTATTTGGATTGTTATTTCCACTCGGTGGTGAATGTAAATTATCGTCTGTACTACACGGACTTCGATTACCACCCGTCGTATCCTTATCATTATTAACTGAATCATCTTGGTCATCACTTGCAACTACATCGATATCCTCATCGAGATCAGGATTCGGGGATGAGGATGCATGAAACCGTTTTGCTGGATGATGTTTAAGTGAATGGAGTTCATCTGAACTATCGGGTGCTAACAGAGAAGCCACATCAAATTGGCGTTTCCTTGTAACAACTTGTGAATATATGCTAAGTGGGTTTGGAAGGGCAGTTGCGTGAGGTACCCACGGATATCCAAAACCTGGTGGTGGTGTCATACTTAACGGAGGTGGACTTGGTGAATCTGTTCCATCGTCATCCACTGCAAGTCCCATATGTTTCCTCACTTTTCTCTGTGCTTTTCTTCGTCTGAAATCACCTCGCTTAAAATCATCAATATTCGCTGGATGTATTGCCCAATAATGTCCTTTTCCATTAGCACTGCGCCCTGACTTGATAAAACAATCGTTTAAGGATAAATTATGTCGAATACTATTCCTCCATCCAGGTCCACGATTGCGAAAATATGGATAATTATCTAGGATATGTTGATAGATATCAGATAAAACCATTTTCTGTTCGGGTGCTCCTAAAATCGCCATTGCAATTAATCCAATATAGCTATGTTGTGGTTTTGGTTCTTCTGGTGCAAACATCCTGTTATGAAAAAGTGACATTTGAAGTGCAAGGCGTGGCCCATACGGACCGACGGTAGAATAAGGTGATGAAAAAGGCGACATAGGATATTGACCACACCGAATTCGTTCAGCCATCGCATAATTATACAACTGAAGACGATACTGATCTAATGGATGCATCTGAGGATTGACTGGAGGTGCTCCTCCAACGGGTGATGGTCCATTACTTGTCGGCATTGTTGGCGGTGATGAACGTGGTGCTGCCGCGGCTCCTAATGGAGATGATTGACTACTAGGTGCCAGGACTGTAAGATGGGAGTCTGCCGAGTGAGGTCCAGATGAAATTGAAGTTGGAACTGGTGAGTATTGAAGTGATTTTCCAATGGGAGATAGTTCTGTTGTGCTTTCATTCGTGCACATAATTTCACCTTTATAAATCTTTAATTTTATTTATTAAATTTATTTTAAATCATATTTATTTTCATTGAATTTTTTTCCATAAAATATTTTTATTTAATTTAAATGAATTCACTTTTATTCGTTAATATTTTTAAATTTAATTTTTTTTTCTTTATATTTTCAGTTCAATTTTATTGAGTTATTTGTCTCCTAAACACAAATATACAAAAATAAAAACTTAACTCGAATAGAAAAAAATTTGTGCATTCAGTTTCACGTTAGATATTCTACTGATCAAGTCAGAGTGAATGTCAGCCAGTTGCATATCCAATAAGTTACTTGTTGTTATTCTGTTGTTAGTTTGTATACTTTGGTCTCGTGCATACTTTTTACATACAAAACAAAACACACCATAAAAAAAACAACAATCCGTATCTGTGTGTATTAGTTTTGTATTGTATTCTGCATAGACACGTATAGACGTGTTGTGTATACAGCTATGTGAATGTGTGCGTTTAAATGTAAATTAAAATGAAGAATTTTGTGTGTTTGTATACAAAAATAAATGAAAAACAAATCAACAACTAAAAAGCAAAGTGATACACACCTCCTTTGAAATTATAATGTTTGAAATGAAAAATGATAGAAATTTATAGACGCGCTTCTACTTTTTCGTTTGGAATTTGAAATTTATTTCAATAGAAATTGAAGCAATTGATGTTTATTTTTATTGATTTAAATTTAGATGATAAATAATCGAAATACTTTTATTAAGATTCACGTTTCATTTCGATTTCAATGAATAGGAGGCAATGAGGCACGTTTTTATCAAAAAAATCGCATTTTTCTGGGTTAAAATGAAAAATAAATCAAGAAAAGGAAAATTATACAAAAGTTTGTAAAATAAATAAACGAAAACTTTTAACAAAAAAAAAGCTGTACGTACACACACACACACATACGTACACGTGTACAGAGACGTGTTGAACAGAAAGAAAAACACGATCATCACCATCCTTTTAATAGAGAAAATTTCCAATCCCATACACGATAAAATTTATTCAAAGTTTTCCTGTTGTATACACGACAAATACAAAATAAACAGTCATTAGATTTGTGAATGCTTGAAAGAGACAAAAAACTCTCTTGTACTTGGACCAGGAGATGGAAGAGACATTTTATTTCAAATAAAACATAAAAAAAAATATTTTTCATATAAACAAGAAATTTGTTAGATTTTCACTACATTGAAGAAGAAAAAAAAACAAACATTTAACAACATCCAATCAGTAGATGCGCAGTTATCAATGTAAAAATGATTTATTTGCGTACGTATGTGTGTGGGATTACGCCACGCCTTCAATTTCTACTGAACGTTGAAATGAAATAAACATATTTGTGATATCGTGCTCTCTCTCATTCACTCACCATTTGAAATGTAGTGAAATTGTATTTTATATTATTACATAGTTGATAGGTACTAATTTTTAGTACGATTGCGTTACGTTTACACGAATAAAGCACGATTCAATTCTCTTTTTATTTTTCGTCTTGATTATTATTTATTTATTATTATTTATATTATTTTATGTGTTCTCTGTGAAATGTTTCTTGTTTGTTTTTGTGCCTGTATATTCAGAAAACAAACCTCATCATCATCATCATAAAATAACAATGAATGTAAACTTTGTATTGAAATTCTGTTGTGTGTGTGTGTTTGCTGTGTATTATGCTGGGCTATTATTTAATGTTTATCGTGATATTTAGTTATATACTGTAAATATGAAATGAAAAAAATATAAAAGTGAAGAAGCAGTAAAGGAAAATGGTTGAAATAAAAAATTGAAATGTAGCGACGGTGAAATTGAAGCAATAAGAAAATGTGACAAGGAGTATTTTTTTCACTTTATTCGATGTGATTGGATATGGACTTCGATCATCAAAGTGAAATTTATGTGGAATTTTATGAAGAAAATGTTTGAATTTCGAGAGAAATATTTCTAAAAGAGGTTTAATTTTTTTAAATTTTGAACATTCCCATAATTTTGGACCCGAAGTTACCATGAAACCTGTGCTTTTTTTTTCATTTTCCAAAAAAATATCATTATTTATCATCAAAATTGAATCCAATTCATCAAACAATCAAAAAAAAATAATACCCGGAAAAACGTTGATTACTTTTTTTTCTCAATTTAATCTGTTAACATTTAATCACACGCAATCATTTTATTACCAAGAGATCATCCGATAAACTCCTTAAAAAGTCCTGAATTTATAAATTAATTACATTTTTTTTCCTTTCTCTTCAACTGAACCACAATTTGTGTTTTGTGTGTATTTTTTTTAAGCTGTTGGCATGCAAACCAATTTTTTGTTGTTGTATTTATGACAAAATAAAATCAAATCAACAAAATACCCATATTATTATCATTTCATCATAAAAGAGAGAAAATCGGGTAAAAATTCATTTCCCTGTGGAAATTTAACTTATTTTATTCTTTGTCTGTTCCATGGGTCGATGACAATTTTTCTACTGAAATGAATTTTACTTACTTACATTCAATGAAAATGAAAAAAAAATCATAATAATAAAATAATATTTTAATCGGCTTATTATTTTTTTTTTTGTTGATATGACTTCATCATTCATTCACTGACTGGCTCATTGCATTTCATTTCATTTCATTGGTTTCAATAAATTTAGTTTTTAGTTTATTTTGTGTATTTTGTTGTTGATGGTGATTGATGAAAATGATTATGATGAGATTTTAATGAAAAAACTTCAATTATGTGATTTTCATGGACTATGAAATTTTTTGGACTTTCATTGGACTTGAAATGAGCAAATTTTACTTGAAATTGATTTTTTTGTGTGTTATACAGTTAAAAGTTGAACATCATCTCAAAAAAGGCAGCTGATCCAAGAAAAAATTGTTACTGAACAACACAATTAAAAATTTTGTTCAATTTTCGTATGATGATGATGCGGTCCCAGTCGAAGGAAGCAAAAAATTTGAATGGAAAAAGTTTTATTGAAACTGAATACATTGAATCGTCGTAACGCCCACATTTTAAGCTAGAACACGCCTCACATTGAGAGAGGATTTTCACGACGCTGAAGAGACCTGTTACGTTGTTAGGACTCAAATTTCAATTGAAATGAATCGAAAACGTCAATAAAACGTCATGACGCTTCAGAATAGCCCTGGTGAGAAATTTGAAGAAGGAAGTTTGAAGTACAAATTAAGATTACTCACAAAATATTTCCTTACCCAAAAATGGTTTTAAAGACAATTTATAATGCAATTTAAAAAAATTTCAATGTTCCTTTGACTTGGACCTCACTTTTTGTAACATATTTTGTGTATCACGCCAAGCTATAATTACCTACTTGGCACACTACACTTTAAAATCATGCTGGTTCAAGTTGCATGGTAAACTTTATAAAAACATCTTTTATTTGAAGAGTGGCAAACTGTAACTAACT
Source organism: Culicoides sonorensis (assembly GCA_900002565.1). NCBI lineage: Eukaryota > Metazoa > Arthropoda > Insecta > Diptera > Ceratopogonidae > Culicoides > Culicoides sonorensis. The sequence continues at coordinate 283,831 of LN483556.1, read as the reverse complement.
AACCAATGCTGTCCAACTCGAGTCATTTCAATGCATTGTCCATGTAACATTTTACTTGGAAAATTCCAGGGTCCAAAATCATCATTGAAGAGCTATCTGAAACCAGAATTTTCATGTTTTATGAAATTCATTCAATTTACCGTTAATTTAATGAAATTTCATCATTTCACTGTAATTGAACATCCCTGATACCGTTCGTATCGTATTTTGTGTATTTTTCTGAATAAAATGGGTAACAATTAAACAATGTTTGAAACATTTTTATTATTATTTTTATTGTTATTACTATAAATGAAGAAATTTTATTGGGTGAATAGAGCGCATCAACTCACACAAAAATGAAACGGAAATTGTAGGTTATTTAATTGTTTTGTATTTCATTTCATTTCAACATCATCATTGTAACCCTGTATGTGACCTGTGTGGATTTGTGTGTGTGTTTAAAAATAAAATAAAATTTAACAACCAAAAAAAAATTATAAAAATAATGAAATACAATGAAAAATGTGTGTTATTCTTTATTTTTTAATGGAGTTTAACTGGGTTGTGCGCCATGATATCAAATATTGAGGCAGCAAAATGAAAAAAAAACACAATTAACTCATTCGCGTCATCCGTTGCGTCAACGCAACACCTACTTTGAGGTCACTTTTCTCGTTCATATCAAAAAATTTCTTTGTCAATCTTTTTTAGAGTCTTAATTTAAGATGTTTTGTATCAAACAGTTGCATAGTTTTTGCATTTAAACCAAAAGCTAAAAAATTATGAGCTAAACTTTTAAGAAAAATCGCGTTTTTTTCATTCTCGTACAAGATTTCTGTATGTATTTGTGTAGCACTTATACGTATTTTATTTTGGCTCTCCTGTAAAATTTTTATATGAAATCTGAAATTTTCATCGAAGAGAAAGTTGTTCATTTTTACCTAAAGAATAGATCCTAGAAGAACTTTTTGTTCAGAACTCAATATTTCTAGGAGCGGCGTCGAATGAGTTAAATTGAATTGAAGGGAAATGAGTTAAGGCATGAAACAGTTGTTTAAAAACCTTTATTTGAATTGGATTATTGCAAAATTTTGAAATGAAATTATTAGTTTTTTTATAAATAAATTTGCTGTCAAATTAAGAGCAGGAAGGTCAGAAATTGAATTTAATGTTTGTTAAATTGAACTTACAATTAGCTGATGATTCAATGGAAGGGAGGTCAATGTCATGTGATTGTATGGCATTTAACTGCATGGAATTCAATCAAAAGGGGATCAGCCGAGTTGAAATTTGAAAAGTAAATTGTCAGATTTCACTTAAATTTAAAGATTTGGACACTCATCACCAGAAATTGACTCGAAAAAAAATTGAAAATCGCTAATTTTCCTACAAATTTGACATTTTACAATTTTTGAAATTTGACAGTGACACATTCCCTTGTTTCAGATCTACGTTGAATGTTCAATATGGAAAAAATAAACTAAAAATTTAATGCAAAATAATTACAGTTAACATCCGAACAAATTTATCTGGGGCGAGGGTTGATGAAATTACACTCAAATTTAAATTTAAACAAAAATATTTTCATCACATATGGCTCCGTGTTTGTTCATCTCTTGACTCTGTAATTTCAACTACGATAAGTGATAATTTAACACTTTTTAAATTCAAATTTTAAGTGAGATGAGCGATAAATAAACAAGCTTTGTATTTTCTCTTAATTTAATTTAAACATAAAGCGAGCAGTAAATCATGAAATTGATGCAATTTTTTACTTCATTTCAAAGAAATTGACTGAAAATAAAAAAAGAAGTTTCTTTTACAATTTGATTTCATTATTTATTTTATTATTTATTGTAACAAAGTGAAATTGATATGATTTTATTTTATCATCGTCAATAAATTGGCAAAATTAAATTACCCGTATAAAAATACATTTTATATGCTTTGAAAAACGTTTTTTTGCTTGAAACGTGAATCAGGCACACGATGAAAAATTCTTCTACACTTTTACATGATGGTATATGGAATGAAATGTGAATTGACCTTTTTATTTCTTTCCTTTTTGTTCCTGACGTTATCAGTGATAAATCTTTGGGGGAATTTATTTATCATAAGAAGTCCATGATAAAAGGAAAAAAAAATATGATGATGATAAAAGTACTTACAAGTGTAATTTGTGATCCTAATTGAATTAAAAATGTTGAGTGCATTTCAATGGAGAAGTTTTTTCACTTGATACTGGAAATGAAAAAGAAAATGAAGTGAGAAGAAAAATTATACGATTTTTAACCTGAAAATGCCTTCATTCAATGTCTTATAGGGTCAAAAACTACAAAAAAGATTATTTTTCATCCCAAATGTATGCAATGAGCTTTACATATTTATATCAAATCTTTACAGCTCACGGAAGGAACCCAAAATGATTTGTTTAAGACATCAAATTGACGTTTTATACTTAGCTCATAAGTCCTAATGGTATTTTAAAGCCACATTTAAGATAAATTAAATTAAGTGAAAAGTGCATTGCATACATTTTGGAGTAAATTTCATAATAAATTGAGACGTAAAAGGACGTGAAAAAATTGACCTGAAAAGTCTGTTAAGCGCTTGAGCAGTAAGGACTTCGTTTTTAAAGTAAGTCCTCTAGCAAAAGACCCCCCCTTTCAAAAAGCCAAATAAAGGGGGTTTTCACTCTAAAATATGTTTGAAAACCCATTTAAGGCCTATGTACGAATGGAACTTAAGATAAATTGGTCTATTTAATGTCATACTCTTTAAATTATGATTAAACAACAGAAAACATGAATAATTTCATTTGAAGACCACCCTCGATACAATGCAAAAACTGTAAATAAATTATAAGCACATTTAAGCCTTTTAATTCCTTTTATCGTCAATTTCTCTTCATAATTCACAATTCATTGACATTTAATACAAATTAAATGGACATTAACATGGAATTAATCAATTGTTTGCATACAATACAGCAAAAAAAAAATTATCTGAACATCACCAATTTGTACAGGCAGGAAAAGGGTTGACACATATTTTAGTCCAATTCAGTGCAAGTTCTAGTCAAAATTTATTTGTGTGTAATTTTACTAAAAATATGACAAAACAACAACAAAAAAATGTAAGTAAAAAAGGATTATAACTTTAACAGGACACGCAGATTATCCACAACAACATCCTTAAACAAAAATATTTTTTTTTTCTTCTTCTGATTCGTAACAATGCATTTTTTTAATCTGCTCTAATTTTTTTTAACATCAAATTTTGTCTTACATTCAAATGATGATATTGAAATGAAATGAAATGAGGAAAAAAAGGAGGAAAGACCATTTTACACCTTGATTTTTTTCTTCTCTAATTCTAAACAATAAACAAATCATGTAGATTTTATTATACTTTTAATAATATTTTCTTTTCTTCTTAAACTATTTACAATTTAAAGTCCATTTTTATTTCATTTGTTATTTTAATTTGTTGGGTTTCAATGCATTTGAATTTTGGAATGTTATTGAAAAAATAATAAAAAAATAAAAATTAAATAAAATCAAAATTAGTGGAACAATTTGGGAGGGCAGACATTGTTTGATTGAAATGAATTGAGTTGAATTGAAACGAGAGCCTTTGAATGAATAGAAAAAATAATAAAATTCTGATTAAAGTTTGTTTTGTTTTCACAGCATCAAAAATATTTTTTTTTTCCTTTTATTTCTAGAAATTTAATGATGGTTTTCAGCTCTTGCTATGACGAGAACTGGTCTAATGATGATCTCAATTCGAATCTAGAAATTCTAATTGACGAGCTGTGTCATAGCTCAACGGTCTCTGATTTATCAGATTAACTAGAAAATTCAGGTGCAACTTGTATCACTTTCATACTCGTGAGAAATTTTTGCCTTGAAAGTCCAATATAATCAATTTGAAAATCAATTCCTTGCAAAAAAAAGGATTGAACACCTCCTTAACTGGTTAAATATCGACAAAACACACACAAAAGAGTTCAACTTGCAAAAAAAAATCGTACTTGATCTGATTACATTTTTTTTCGTATTTCTTTTCATTTTCATCATCACAATGCTACACTGGACATTGATATGGTTTCAATTTCATGTCCTTGATAAAAATCTTCACCTCTTCATTTTTTGTTGATATTTTCATATTTTTTTTTTCTATTCAAATTTGTATCGATTTTCATTTTCACCGTAACCACACAAGATCAAGATTGAATTGAATTCAATTTAATCATCTTCTCCTCTCTTCTCATTCTCTGGGGACAATTAACATGCACTAACAACAAAAAAATAATATTTAATCATCTCATCTAATCATCATAATAATAATGTTGATAATATTTTATAACAAAAGGATTAAAAAATATGTTTGATGTGTTCCTCTTACATACTTGTAATAAAAATATTAAAGTTTTAATCCCTTGTAAGGTTTTTTTTATGATGATAATGATATTTAATAATAATAATAATAACATCAGTATTTTGATCTACAAACAATTCTATTACTAATTTTTTTGGAGGTAGATTTTTTGTAAATTTTTTTTGTATTGAAACATTGCAATTTTTATGGCTTTCCATGAAATCAGGGAAGAAAATGAAATGTATGAGATGAAAATTGAATATAGACGAGATTTTGTAAGGATTCTTTTGGTCGTTTCTGTGTTTGTTTGAAAAATATTTGAAAATATTTGTGTATTAATTTGAATTTTGATAAGATTTTGCTTTGAAATGAAATCGAAATTTAAAGAAATTCGTCTTTAAATGAAAATTTTACTCCGAAATGTATGCAATGCGTATTTTATTTAATTGAATTGGATTTTATTTTAATCTGAAAACCCATTTATAATTGTAAATTTAAGTTAAAATTAATCATTTTTTAACTTTATCATCTTAAATGTAGACCCTTGCATGCAATGGAAGCGTTTAATAATAATCTGTAATGTTCATTGCATACTTTTTGGAAGAAAAATTCCTTTTTTCCGCAATTTTTACTTCCAAATCATCTCAAATTAGTTTCAAGCCTCAATACAAGTTTTAAACTTCAATAATTCACTTGCCTTTGCCATGAAATTACATTTTATTTTAACATCCATATTTGAATTGTAATTAGAGATGATTGAAATGTAATTACAGTATTAAATGAAAATTCAATGAAAAGACCATTTATGAGGTTGACAAAAACCTTGTTTAACAAAGCATTAAAATATGTGGTGTATTTTTATATTAATTGAAGACCTATACAGAAAAAAATCATCATTGAATTTCGCTCTTAATCAGGATTGAAATGTAAACACGCACTTGTACTCGCATATTAGAGAGATAAATAGTCGTAATGTGTTTAATCATGAGGGGAAATTGAATAAAAGTCCCCTTTTTATCAATTCATTAAATAAATACAACTTTTCACTGGTATCTTCGTAGTTCGTTTGTTTGATAAATTTAGTGCAATAACGCTTAATAAACCATGATGATGATGATGATAATAACATGTAAACATGCACTGTGGATGGAGGTTGGTTGAAAATGACGATGGTTGTAGTGAGGATCTAAATCTTGGCCTTGATGATTGTGAGGATCTAAATCAAGGCGCTTGATGATTGTAAGGATCTAAATCACGGTACTGATGATTGTGAAAATCTATTTCCTAGATCTTATCATGGCCCTAATCATTGTGAGGATCTAAATCATGGTCCTTGATGTTTGTGAGAATCTAAATCAAGGTCCTTGATGATTGTGAGAATCTAAAACATGGTTCTGATCACTGAGAGAATCTAATTCCTAGTTCTAATCATTGTGAGCATCCAAAATAAGCTCCATGATGATTGTGAGGATCTGAACTTCAATCCTCGTCCTGCTCGCTGTTCAAATTCACTTTCATTTTCATAAATGTCTTCCATTAAATCACCACAGGGTTATTTTCATTCAATATTCATTCACATCATCTAAGAAAACATTGTGTACCAGATTAGCATAGATCCGGTTGCAAAATATTATTATGCTAATTGGAAAATTATTCGCAATGGGATTTGTCTTGTATATTTTTTTCTGTATATTTATTTTCATCCTTCACTCATATACAGTAGACAAGCACTGAATAAAAAAACATAACAGACTGTTTCGTATTTTCTTCTCGTTTTTCAGTAAATAAATTCATTGTAACAGACAAAAATATTTTCTTACTTTACTTGAAAATGCCTTCAAGGCACCATAAATTTTACATGAAAAAAAAAAAATATTTTTATAAAAGTTTTTATGAAACAGAAGCGAAAATTGTTTATGATGGTTTCAAATAAAAATAACAGTTGTTGTGTGTGATGGTGTGATGTAATGATGATAGGTGTCAAAAGATATCATTTTTTTTCTTTTCGAATAATAATTTTCAATTCAATTCATTAGGGACTCAATTTGGAATTCATTTTTTCTGTAAATGATGATGATTAAAAGAAAAAAAATTCATTGAATCCTTTTTTCATTCATTTAAAGCTTCATTGAAACAGTTATATTAATTAGCAGTAAAATTTTAAGTGGCTCAATTCTGAAATTTTTTTTAACGTTGAATTGCAAAATTCATCAAATAAAATTCAAAAAGTATAAAAAATGAGCAGCATGATTTGAACATATGATACAAAATATTTTTTTTTCATTGTAAATTGACGCCTTGTTACATTCAATAATAAAAATACAAAATTGGAAACAAAATGAATACAAAAGCAACCGAATTATCTTAATTGTTCAATCAACAAATTCTCTGGTTGGTTTTTTTTTGATGTTTTGTATCATTTGTGTGTGTGTGTGTGTGTGTAAGTGAATGGATAATTGTAATAAATAAAATATTGTAATACGATCCATTTAAATGCTACCACAAAAATAATTTTGTATGGGGTGCTAAATTTGATGAGAGAATTTCTTTCTTTGAATTATTTTAATTTTAATTACAGTAAATTTCAATACAAAATGAAACAAAAAAAAAGATAAAGCGAAAAAGTTTATGCATCACAAATAAAATCAAAAGGAAAAATTCTCTTCTTATTTTTATTTTTTTTCGGGAATTCCGGAAAATTTTTGACATGCATGTGCTTATGGTAAAATTTGATCACAAGTAGACTCACAACAAATAAAAATAAAATATAAATAAAAAAAATATTCAGAGAATCGGATGCAATTAAATTAAACTCGCTTCAACAAATCAAATGATTCTTATCATTTATGAAAAAAAATTAGCATGGATGTCATTTTAATTGTTAATTCGGTGAATTTTTTTGGTAATGAGAATATTTAATGTGATGTGAAGATTGCAGCTCTCCAGATTTTGAAAACGGGATATTTGATGTGAAGTTTGCACCTCTTCGTTTTATTGTAAAATTTGCATTTGATGTGAATTTTTCAATAAATCAGACGTGAAAGACATTAAATTACATGGACAATGATTCACTGAACAGCTTTAGTATGATTTGATACAAAAAGGTGCTCACGAGAGATGATGCGGGATGTCTGCGGGACATGAAATTTTATTAAAATTACGCTTTAAAGCGTAAAAAGTACGCTTTCATATTTTATAACAAAGAATTTTCATTTTAGAATTGTGAAAAAATCAAAAAACTTAAAATATTCAAAAAAAACCCAAAAATTTCAAAACACAAACTTTTAAATTTTTTTTATTTTTTTAAACTTAAATTTTAAAAAAACTCAAAATTTACTAAAAACTAAAATATTAAAAAAAAACCCAAAAATTTCAACACTCAAAATTTTCAAAATAGTCAAAAAACTCAAAATTTTCAAAAAAGTCAAAATTATTAAAAACTTTTAATATTTAAAAATTTCGAAAAATTATGAGTTTTTTGAATATTATGAGTTTATTTTTGAAAATTTTGGGTTTTTAGAGTTTTTGACATTTTTGGGTATTTTTAGTTTTTTGAAATTTTTGGGCTTTTTGAAATTTTTGGGTTTTTTGAAAATTTTGGTTTTTTTGGGTTTTTTTGAGTTTTTTTTGACCTTTTTCACAATTTAAAAATGATAATTCTTTGTTAAAAAATATGAAAACGAACTTTTTACGCTTTAAAGCATAATTTTTATACTTTAAAGCGTAAAAAATACACTTTAAAGCGTAAAAAGTACGCTTTTATTTCTCAGAGGGTACGCCTTAAGATTTTTTTTTTTTCAGATTCAAATAAAACAAAAAGATGCCCCATTGAAATGCACACATGTTGCGGAACATGGTGCGTGCCGTGATGCGAGACATGTCACGAAACAAGAAATTTTTTTAATTTTTTTTCAATTTCATTTTCCATCAAATTTGAATGTTTTTTCATCCTAAAAATTAAACATCCTGCAACTCACAACCCATATCAATTACGAATATTATTTGATTTCCTTCCGACTTAACATACGTCATCTTTGTATCACTTTTATTTGGATATCTTATCAGATTAAGCTTCATCCAAATTCCAAAAAACGGTAGAAATAGAGAAATAAAATTAATTGAAACATTTTCATCACTTTACATGTAACATTTCAAGTTCAATCCACCCTGGACTCAAATTTGAAATACAAAATTAAAAGGAAAAATAGTCAATTAGATAAGGATCTTATGTTTACTCACCCTGTTAAGTAAGTCAAATCAAACATATGTTGGTTAGAACTAATTTCATTGTATGCATGGTTTTGCAAGTTTTCGGCTTATTTTTTTCAAGTAAGTGATACTTTGATGAAATTTATTTTCATTTTTTTTTTGGAAAGGTGTTCAATGAAAAATTTCATCAAAAGAATTATTTTTATAATAAAATTCTGTTTTTTTTCAAAATTCAAATATGGATTCATATTCAAATACGTGCCTATTGTGAATGAACCATAAAAAAGTCATATTCTGAATTTGAATTACACTCAAAGTCGACATCTAACGAATTTCGATGAAGTTTTAAATGACAAATCATTGAAAGTGCAGTAAATTACCGTGAGATGTCCCATTATGACATTAATGTGATGCTTTAAATTCAAAAATTATGACAGTTACAATTCTGTTGAGCATTTCATTGAAGTGACTCAATCAAATTTGTTTGATAAGACAGTTCCCATGAAATTCAAATTTTGGATGAATAATAAAAAAAAAATTAAAACAAATTTCAAACAAATTATTTACGTTGACAGGTTAAATGTCAAAGATAAGGAAGGAATTTCCATTTAAATAGATATTTTTGATTAATTTAATGGAAATTGAGCTCACTCTCCATGTAAGTCGGTTTCTCACCTCGCTCAATGTAATGGAAATTTTTCTTGAAAGGGTTTTAATTGAAATCGGATTTCCTTTAATTGAAGCTTTCAAGGTCATATAGCCAAAAAAATCAAAAGGAAAGTCAAGGGATCTCAAGTCAAGCTCTCAGCGCTATGAAATTCAAAAAAAAACAGAACTCTTCAAATGACTTGAATTTTCGATCCCAATTTCCAGGTAATTTTTTCGAGTCCTCAAATTTTTTTTTCTATTTCGAAATCAAGGTCAAAAAAGGCTGAAATCAGTCAACACGTGCAATTAAATTACAAAACAAAACATTCCCAAAAAATAATTATAATTGTATGACCTTTGCCATTGCTCTACATTCCATTTGAGATTAAGAGAGTTAAATTTCGCACAATTAAATGCAAATTTCATTAAATTCTCATCACACAGTCTCTAATACAATTTCTTATCAATTTTTTTTTGTAGTGTCATCATCATATAAATCCAATTTCAGTCTAATTAACGATTAGTCGCAATTCGAAAAGGGAAGTGAACGAGTGTGAATTTCATTGAAATTAATTTGAATTGAAATTAACAAGGAATTTAATCTATTTTTAAGTTCAACGAGACTATTTTAAAATTGAACTTATTCAATTAATAATAAAAATACAATTAAAAGTGAAGTGAATTGAAAGTGAATTAAAATGATTAAATTTAATCACAAATCGACAATGATTTGGAGTAAATGCATTTTATTAATCGTCATGATCAGCGTAGTAAACAGATCAAATGCAAAATATTACAATACAGTCTGTGATAAAATGGACGATATCATGCATAATGGTAACATTTCCCTGTTAGAGGCCGCTAAATGGTCTTGTGTTACTTCATGGAGTACCAAATATGATGACAAAAAATTTGTGGGTATCTTTAAAATCGGAACTGAATGGTGGTGCTCACCGACTGGAGGTGGAATTTGTAAAGTGGCTTGTGTTAAATTCCTTGATGATGATATTCGGGATGATTTTGAGTGTGCAATGAAGATTTACAAAGGACATGATAATACATTTGGAGCGTGGCCGGGAAATGAATTATGCCTTGAAAAACTAGTTGAGATCCGGGCGTCAAAATGTAGTCCGGCAGTGCGAGCTGAAAGAGACCACAAACAACTTGAGAGTGAAATTCCGGAATCGGTTGAGGAATAAATTTAAATTACCATGTAAATACACACACACACACAAGTTAATAATAATAAAGCTCTGGCACGCGACATCAAATGAATTGGAAACATTAACCATATTGAAATAATACTAATAATGATAATTTTTAAGTACTTCAGTGAAAGCAACTCACATACAATAAAAGGATCAAAAAATGAATACAAATTAATGCGCTTTTCATTACAATTCAACGTAATTCAACTCAACCTGTGTGTTACTGATTTAATTTTATTATTACGATTATTACATAAATAAACCGAGTCGTGTGTCGATGTGCCGCTTGTCTAAATAAATATCTGTATCATCATTATACACGTTAAAAGTGATTATTTATCATGTCAGTGAAATCATTTTTTTATGATTTTTTGATTATTTTAAGTACTTTTTTTACCTCAAGCTTATTAATTGTGTTGTTTTTTTGTTCTATTATTTTCTATTAAAAGACTTTGGAATGAATTTTAAATGCTGATGTTGGTTTTGCATGTGCTGAGGATTACTTTGAAAGTGTGTGGAAATGAAAAAAAATTGAAAATAATTTTAAATTAGAAAAAAAGTGAAGTGCAATTTGGTTTCATGTTACATGGAAAATTGAAATCAACTTTTTTTCGATTCAAAGCAATTGAAACTCAATTAAAATTGATTAGAATTCAAGGAAACTATTTTTGAAATAAGTGAATTGCAATTTCTTGATTCAGATTAAATTTGGAGCGCAGTTTTCGACTCACCTCAATTTCTGTGCTCAGTTTTTGACTCATTTTTCGACTCAGTTTAAGTTTTGTACTCAATTTTCGACTCAGCTCAAGTTCTGTGCTCAGTTTTTGACTCATTTTTCGACTCAGCTCAAGTTTTGTGCTCAGTTTTCGACTCAGCTCAAGTTTTGTGCTCATTTTTTGACTCATTTTTCGACTCAGCTCAAGTTTTGTGCTCAGTTTTCGACTCAGCTCAAGTTTTGTGCTCAGTTTTCGACTCAGCTCAAGTTTTGTGCTCCGTTTTCGACTCAGCTCACGTTTTGTGCTCAGTTTTTGACTCATTTTTCGACTCAACTCAAGTTTTGTGCTCATTTTTCGACTCAGCTCAAGTTTTGTGCTCATTTTTTGACTCATTTTTCGACTCAGCTCAAGTTTTGTGCTCAGTTTTCGACTCAGCTCAAGTTTTGTGCTCATTTTTTGACTCAGCTCAAGTTCTGTGCTCAGTTTTTGACTCATTTTTCGACTCAGCTCAAGTTTTGTGCTCAGTTTTTGACTCAGCTCAAGTTTTGTGCTCCGTTTTCGACTCAGCTCACGTTTTGTGCTCAGTTTTTGACTCATTTTTCGACTCAACTCAAGTTTTGTGCTCATTTTTCGACTCAGCTCAAGTTTTGTGCTCATTTTTTGACTCATTTTTCGACTCAGCTCAAGTTTTGTGCTCAGTTTTCGACTCAGCTCAAGTTTTGTGCTCATTTTTTGACTCAGCTCAAGTTCTGTGCTCAGTTTTTGACTCATTTTTCGACTCAGCTCAAGTTTTGTGCTCATTTTTCGACTCAGCTCAAGTTTTGTGCTCATTTTTCGACTCAGCTCAATTTCTGTGCTCAGTTTTTGACTCATTTTTCGACTCAGTTTAAGTTTTGTGCTCAGTTTTCGACTAAGCTCAAGTTCTGTCAAATTGACTTGTCTTATTTTACCTCATCTTAGCTTAATTGATACACTCATCAAAATTTTCAATTTCACTACCAGTTCCACCAGTCAGATTAAAAAAATCATATTTTCCTTTTCAATTTGAAACAAAATTTTATTGTTATGTAATCACCATTATCATCATCATCATTAATAATTTTATCTATCATCATTTTCTCCACACTTCTCATCAAAAAAAATTTTTTTATTGTACTTAAAACATGAAATAAAATAAAATAAATAACTATCAAAATATGTGCCTAAAGGATTAGGCATAAAACGATTTAAATTCAAGTGGTGTTGTATAATATCAAAAATAATCATCACATTGAAATATTATGTTATTTATATGGGTGAGGAGAGAGAGAGCATGAGAGCAATAACAAACTATAACAATAATTTTTATTGTTAAAAATGTTTTTGTGTGTGGGGGAAAAATTGAATTGAAAGTTAAAGAAAAGGTAAGATTGAGTGTAAAAGATAAATGTTTCAGTTGATTATTTTTGATTTGCTCTAGTGAATTTTTTTTTAATTTTTTAAAATTTAATTTGCAATTTTACGAAAACGAAATATGAAGATTTGATGAAATTGATAAAAATTTGAAGTCCGTGGGTGATCAATTTAATTAAATTTAATAAAAAATTTTTGAATTTAAGCACTTCTGGTTATGAAATTTCATTGATTAACTTACTTTTTTTCCTTATTTCCATCTTTCAATTGACAAAATTATGACTTCTTAAATTGAGTTTTATTCTAAATACTGTTCAAAAAAAAAGGATTTACTCTTGAAAAATGTCAAGGACCAAATTCTTACATTTCGTTTTATGATACGAAAAAATCGACCATAATCGAATTTTGATAAGGATGCCACATTTCAAATGTTTTAATGAGAAACTGTTACCATGAAAAGTTTAAATGAAGCGCATTTTGATTTGATATTAATTTTTTTTATATGGCATGCAGTGTTGCCAATTCATTCTGATTCAAATAAAATTCAAATTTACGATTCTTCCAATTAAAAAACGAAAAGAAATTGATTTTGCCAGTTTTCAATAAACTAGGAAGTGGCAACACTGTTCATTGACTGAAATGGAGCTTCAGGATCCTTATTTTGGTCCAAATTCTGTTCTGGAATGTTAAATTATTGAAATCTGACTAAAATTAGCTTTTACTTTCATTTCATCGAACAATCCATGAAATTCACATAAATTTGAACAATTGGCAACCCTGTCATTGCTTTCAAATTTTTCAAATTCAAATTTTTTCAGTTAAAATAACACAAGTTAAAAATTTCAAGTATTTTTTTCATAATTTTCCGTTTTGTTAAGCAAATCACTTGTTTACAAAAAAAAAAAATTTCAACATACAAAATTCAATGTTCCGAAAAATGATTCAATTTGCAAATCAGTTCGATACTTTTGTGTGTTTTCATTCCATTTTTTTTTCATATTCGAGTGAATTTTCTTCCTTTTATTTCAGGTACAAATATTTTTTCATGTTCACTTAACATTGTTATGAATTCAAATCCGATTTAACTTTGAATTTTATGGATATTTTTATTAAATTTTTTTACCCTCAGTTTGAATTTGAATTTGATTTTGAATGAGAGAAATTTTTATTAATGGGACATTTAAATATACAAAACATTTGACCATAATCGAATTTTGACCATGGAAACGCCCATAATTTAATTAATTACATTTAACTTCCCTGAATTTGTGGATTTGCAGTTAATTTTTTTGAAAAGACACACATTTTTGTGAACATTAATTTTATCATTTCAATTTAATAATTTATTATTTGATTTATTTTTCTTCTCACCTCGATTTCATTCAAACTCTATCATTCTTGGGCAGTGATGCATGTAATTCGGTATTTTCCGTAAATTTGTATTGAAATGTTAAGTGATTCATATGAAATTTGAGGTTACATGTAAATCTTTGTTGACGAATTTCAGGGTTGCCAAATTTGTAAACAAAAATTATGAGTTTTTGGACTTGTTCGTTGAATTGAATTGAAATCAAAAATCGTAAAATTTACAATGAAATTGTGTTATTCGAAATTTTTCGAACAAAAAAACATTAAATCAAAGAAATTAAAGTCCATTCATCGTCCGAAAGAGCTTTCATTGCTGTCATTTTCCATTCAAAATACAATTTTTATCCCTGTTTTTTCCTTAATACAATTTTGCATGAATTTGATCAACTCTCAGACAAGTCAAACATTTATTTTAATGGTCAAGCCAATAAATTTTTGGAATATTATTTATAATATCATCATTAAATTTATTGCTTTTACATTTTTAATACACACACACCTCCGCCTCTTTTATACAAAAAAAGAACTTTTGTTCGGTCAATCGATACGAATATTTAATGATGTGAAATTCATATAAAATTGAACATAATTTTTGTGTAAACTGAATGCAAAATGATCATATTTAGGGGAGTAAACACATAAAATTATAATAAAGATGTTACATTTATATTTTTTTTGTGTTTTTTTTGATTATTTATAAAATAAAAGTATGACCGAATTTTTTTTGTTACATTTTTAAAGGAAAAAAACAACGAAATTGATACCCGTTTAATGTTTGAATGGTTTTTTTGTAATAAAATTATGATAAAGACAAAAGTAGGTGTTGTCAAGATAATGTTTGTCTTGGGGTTTGTTAACAGTCAAGTCACGTGCGGTTAATAAAAGTAATTGAATTGAAATTATAATTGTTTTTCGATAAAAATGAGCATAATTCCTTGTAATTGAATTGTTAAGGAGCCGATTACCTTCACTAAATGAGTTTGAGTGACTACAACAAGAGCTGATGCTGAATTGAGCACTGAATTTTAGCTGAGTCGAAAACTGAGCACAGAACTTGAGCTGAAACGAAAGCTGAGTCGAAAGCTGAACTCGAAACTAGAGCTGAGTCGAAAACTGAAGTTAGAACTTGAGCTGAGTCGAAAAGTAAAGTTCGATCTTGAGCTGAGTCGAAATCTAAGTTCAAATCTGAGCTCAGAATTTAAGCTGAGTCGAAAGCTGAGCGCGGAACTCGAGCTGAGTCGAAAACTGAAGTCAAAATTAGAGCTGAGTCGAAAACTGAACTCGAAACTAGAGCTGAGTCGAAAACTGAAGTTAGAACTTGAGCTGAGTCGAAAACTTAAGTTCGATCTTGAGCTGAGTCGAAATCTAAGTTCAAATCTGAGCCCAGAACTTAAGCTGAGTCAAAAACTGAACCGAGCTGAGTTGAAAAGTGAGCTAAACCTAGTCCAAACATAATTCAATTGATTTATTACAATTCCAATCAATAAAATACGGGTTTTAACCCACTTTTTCACATTTCAACATATTTTTCACATTTTACAGTAAAAAATCACATTTGTTGATTGCCACCGTGATTTTTCCATTGTCAATTACTCAAACAACTAAAATTTCATTATTAATAACTTTATTATCAGATTAGAGTTAAATTTATGATATCCTAATGGTGTTTATTGAGAGACACGAGTCGAGTGTGTCAAACCTTAACGTAACGTTTTGTATCTGTCACGTGTCTCTTATTATTTTATTTTATTTTAGTTTTTTCCTTTTATTATCATACAAATTTTTATTGTTTCATCTGAAATATGTTACGAAATAATTTTTTTTTTTAATTCAAAAAAACAGTTGAAATACAAAAAAAATCATATTCAGGAAGTAATGCAGTCAATCAAAATATGTCCTGTATTTCATTTCAATTGTGTTTTTTTTTCATATTTTGTAATATTATTTTAGTGCGTTCGCGTATCGGCTGATTCAATCAAATTAATCAATTAATTATTTAAAACTGGCTAAATACCGATCAAATTTTTTGTGCCTCGTAATCGACATCGAACTTTGTGTGTGTGTGTGTGTGTCTAGTAATGTATGAATAACAGGCTTAGTTGGGTATTAAATTTTACTTTTTTTTTATTTTAGTTTTATTTTAAAATGTCAGGATTAAACTTTTCATTTTCAAATTATATTTTGATACAAGCGATTAAACACTAACTTTTTCCTTTTTTCGTGTTGTGTTTAAATTTTTCACCTCATTCAATTTTGAGTGCTTTTATGTAGATTTTTCTTTCAATGAAACATTTTACCTTGTACTTTACTCTTGTAATACCAAATATGATAAGATCCGTAAATAATTGATGTTTAATAGGGTGAAATAAATCTTATTTTTTTTTATACTTGTAAACTTAATTTTAATTTTAATTCTAGGTTTTTGCAACTTCAATTGATGCGTTTCAATCGTTTGGGCTGATTCGAGAACATTTCTGTGAGGAAATTATCGGAATGGGTTCCAAATGGATCCCAATGAGGTCCTAGTACAATTTTATGGTGCTCTTCAGCTTCTGATTCCAATTCATTATCAATTAAATTTCGACTTTTCCTGACATTGACTTGCAGTGATTTTTTTCCAAAACACTCCTTGTTATACTTTTTCCATGACACCTCACAATAAATTTCATACACTGGCCACGCTTCAAATTCCCTCAATTCAATTTTATTATTATAAGTTCCATTGTTAATCACATCACGAACACAAAATAAATCATCACTAATATCATCATCGAGTAATTTATCACAGGTAATTCCACATCTCGACTCCTCTTCAGCTGTATCGGAACACCAAAAATTCTTATTTATTGCAAATAATCCGAGTAATTCACCATTAGTTTTATTTGTATTAAGGTCACTATTCAATTGATCTGCAATACAAGTCAATTTTAGGGCTTCTTCTCGATTCAGTTTATAAAGTGAAACGAGTTCTTTTGCAAGTTCACACCGTTTATACGATTTAGCATCAATTTTAGACGCGATTTGAAGAAATGTCGTTAGAAATATTACGCAGAATTTTATTGAATCGTGCATCGTTGAATGAAATTAAATTTAAAATTTTTGAAACTGGATTTTGCTTCTGGATCTTAGAACATCCAATAACGAACTAATTGCTTTTTCTTTTTATAATTTTAATTTTATGAATATATAAATGAAAAAAAAAATGTTATAAAAATAAAACGAAATATAAAAATAAAGCAAAATTAACATATTGACCAACAAATCACATTAACACTCGAGCTTTTAAAATTTGAATATAGAGAGATTTTAGAGGAGAATGAAGAGATAGAATAACGGTAATGATTCGTATTATAATTTTTGGTAGTTAAGTAAATTTACTTTCGCTCTTCGCTTCTATGTCAAGTCAATATTGTTCGACAAAATATGTGAGGCGTCACTTATACAAAAAAAAAACAACAAGCGAAAGAAAAATATATTATTTGAATAAGAAATAACAAAAATTGGAAAACATTATCATTGAATAGGGTAAGTAAACGCATTTATGGTGGTAGTTGACATTTTATACTGCAGCTAATTCATTTATTTTTTGCATTAGTTGAACTCAGAACACAGACTATTACAGCAATAATTACAGATAATACCTGAATATCATGTGAACGCTGACTACACTCCTGAACGTCATATGAAAGCTAAATATCACAGTCCTGAATATCATGTGAACGCTGATCACAATCCTGAACATCATATGAACGCTGATCACAGTGCTGAATAACATGTGAACGCTTACCACAGTCCTGAACATCATGCGGAACGCTGACCACAGTCCTGAATATCATGTGAACGCTGACCACAGTCCTGAATATCATGTGAACGCTGACTACACTCCTGAACGTCATATGAAAGCTGACCACAGTCCTGAATATCATGTGAACGCTGATCACAATCCTGAACATCATATGAACGCTGATCACAGTGCTGAATAACATGTGAACGCTTACCACAGTCCTGAATATCATGTGAACGCTGACCACAGTCCTGAATATCATGTGAACGCTGACCACAGTCCTGAATCTCATATGAAAGCTGATCACAGTGCTGAATAACATGTGAACGCTTACCACAGTCCTGAACATCATATGAAAGCTGACCACAGTCCTTTAATTTGTCCATGCCATGGAATTGTGTTTTGTTCAAAAGAGAGTTTGCTGACTGAAACAGACACCAACTCAATCCCAATAGCGCATTTTCCATTTAATTCTAATGAAACCTCGTTCAAAATCTAATCAAAGTAACGTGTCATGCACGTATCAACAAACATATCCTTTGAATACCAAACCGTTCGATAAATTTCCTTGACAAAACAAAATCACTTTAAATTTCTTCACAAAAACATTGGTTCAATATTCCTCGCTAGTCCTTTCATATATATCACGTTAAATCGCAAGACAATCTTTATTTAACTCCCATGTGACTCGTTTATTGTTAATTCGCTCATTTTCTTTACACGTTTTTTTTCCTTCACGTTTTTCATATTATTTTTTGTATTCAACTGATTTACTATCCGTGAAAAAAAATACACAGCGAAAAAAAAGTCATGATTGAAATTTCAAAGTAACTACAAAAAATGTTGTTTTTTTTTATTTATTTATTTATCATATGAAAATACAACAAAAATGATGAGTTTTGTCTAAATTTGATGTTATAACTTCAAAATAAGAAATAAGAAGAAAAAAAACAAAAGAAAATTACATAATAAATGAATACAAATTACATTGTTAAATTGAATTCGTGATGTTAATCTAAAATCTACGCGAAAAATCTTCTTCTTCTTCATTTTAATCCCGCCCTCTTTTCATTTTGACGAAATTTTCCATTACAACGTGAAATAAAACATAAAATGAAAATGATTATTATTATTATTTTGCTTTTAATATTATGATGATAAGATGTTTGAATGAGGATAAAGAAAAAAAACGAAGAGAGTGAAGTACAAAAATATTCAAAGCATTTTATGATGCTTGACGGTGTTAGTAGTTTTCATAAATGATGCATAATTAAATCGTATCTCAAGTGTTGCAAAGTAGAATTAATTATGTTTGTTCTTTAAATTTAACATGAAAATAATGGGGAATGGGAGTTAAATTGAAGGAAAAACAAGAATTTTCTTGAAAACTTGAAAATAAGAAAATTTTAAACTTACCTTGGCTTCAATTCAATGAAATTTAAAGTAAAAGTTTTGTTAAATATGATTTTAAGGATGATTTTTTTTTATTTTCTTACAAAATATAATTAATTTATTTACATTTAATAATGAATTATTTACATTTAACAAAGAACATTTCCATACTAAACGGGTTGAGAGTTTGCTTTTTCTTCATTTTTCAATTTCTCCGCCTCCTCATCAACATGAAATGTAAAGGCAACATTGAAATTATTATTGTCAGCATCTGGCGTTATTACAATATTTTTAATTTGAGCTTCGTTTAATCCGATTTGGAAGTTAGCCTTTGCCATTGATTTCGGGTGCATGATTCCAATTGTAAAGAAATCAGCTAAATTTTTCGTTGAAAGATTATTTCGATTTATGATAAGACCATCTGATTTGGTTTCTACTTCAATTTGAACTGATTCTGTCGATGTGATTAATGAATCGTCACTTTCATCTGGGATTTCAGTGGTGGTTTCTTGTAATTCAGGTTCAGTTTCAGATTCCGTTGTTGTGATCCTGTCACAATTATCGAACATGTTCTGTAAATTTTCTTTGCAAACCTTCAATTCAACTCGATTTGTGACAATGACAGGCACTTTTGATCTCATTTCCTGCACAAAACTGATTGCATTGTTACAGATATCGGTATTTCGTAAGGTTTCATCTTCAATCTGACTACAATCCATTTCACAACTTTCATTTTGGTTGACACATGAAACGTAATCCTGCATAAAACAGAAATACGAAATTATAAGACTAGGATCTGAACTTGAAAGTTGTTTTGTAAAGATATCTTTTAGTTGACAGAAGTCCAAGTGATCTGTTAACATGAATTGTGAAAGATGGTTCTTTGATTCAATTTCATGTGATGATGAGATGGTTTCAATTTGACTTGGATCAGGATCTGAAATGTAACTTGGAATTGGTGTTGAAGTGATTTGAGGTTCATTTTCATCATTCAATGAACTTGTTTCAATTGAAACTGTTGTTGAAGATTCAGTTGAAGTCGAAAGTGGTTCAATCGAAGCTGTTGAACTGATGATTTGAGAAGTTGGCAATGAGCTTGAAGAACTTCTTGAAATGAAATCTGATTTCTGTTTAATGTTAGCTCTCGAAACCGGTACTTCTTGTGTTGAAGTTCTCACAGTTGTTGATGTAATGTAATATTTGTCTCCAAGTTCTGAGCATGCCAATGAATTTCGTGTCTTACATTCCTCAACTGATCCATTAAAGTCATCATCCATGTACTTCAATCTGTGTTTCCGATTTCTACTGATTGAAGTCACCAATTTCTTGCATGCTTCAGTATCTCTCACATACTCATCATCTGTGTTATGACACGTTAAATTGCAAGGAGATTCATAATCTTTACAATAAATGTAATCCTGAAGGAAACAATAATATGAAATGACAACATCAGATTGAAGATTCAGATATGTCTTCAATGCGTAAAGTTTCTCGCAAACAATTGGATCATCTTGAATTTCTTGAGAATCGGTCAATGTAAACATTGGTGGAACCATCAATGATAGACTTTCACTTGATATCTCTTCAATTGAAGATGCGTCATCAATGTAGCGAGATTGCTGGGTTTGAGGTTGAATTGTGGTTTCAATTTCTTTTTCTGATGTCGCTTCAAATGTTGCCGTTGATGTTTCAATTTCCGTCCTTGTTGTTGTCTTAATCTCAGTTCTTGATATTGTTGAAGTTTCAATTTTTTGTGTCGTTTTTAACTCTTCTACTGATTTTGTTGATGTCTCAATTTGTGTTGTTGAAGTTGTTTCTAACTTGATCGTTGACGAAGGCTCTTCATCTTCACATTCTCCTAGATACTTTGTATAAAAGTTGTGACAATCCTCAGCGATGTGTGTCAAATTTTGTACAATTGACTTGAATTCACTCATCTTTGAAGATATGGATTGTAAAAGTCCTTTACATGCTTCTCTATCATACAAATCATATTCAATTGATTCACATGTGATTGCACAATTGCGATCATTTACCGTGCAGAAAATGTAATCAATGAAGAAACATGTGTATGAAGTGATGACTTTTGGATCTTGGCTGATTTGGCTGTAGAGTTGATAAAGATTTGAACATTGCATTCCAGGGAAGAAAGCTTTGTAGTCAATTGTTTTTCTTTGGGCTTCAATTTTCGTTCGTGGTTCTTTTAATAAAGTTGATGGTTTTGAAGTTGTGCTGCTAATATCAATTGAATTGAAATTTGTTGTTGTTTCAATTGAATCCTTTTCAAAATCATCACTAATTGGTTGTGTTGTTGTAAGATCTAAATTGAAGTCAGTTGAAATTTGGATAGGTTCAGCTTCAGTTGAAACTTGGATAGGTTCAGCTTCAGTAACACTACTCAAAGATTTCAAATTTTCAATTGCAATTTGATCTGAACCATCATCACCCGGATAAGATTCAATCGGAATGGTATCAAGTCTTGGTTCATCTTCAATAGTTTGAGAAGTTGGTAATGTTGTACCATAATCCTCAAAAACAATATCACAAACTTTCAATATCTTCTTCAAATCGGTACGACAATCAGTTGGTTTGACATTATGATTTTCAGCCATCATTCGACTATCAATCGTACTTGCAATGTTTTCAACGTAATCATAGCGTTTCTCACAATTTTCATCTGATTTGATAAATGATTCCAATACATTTTCACAACTCACTGGACAATTCACTGTACTGTTACGACCAATTGTACATGAAAAGATGTCAAATGCAAAACAGTACCATCCTGATCGATGATCCTCTTCAATAAGTTTGATATCATGGAAGGTTCTCATTATTCCACATAAGCGATCTTTTGCAAGTGAATTTGCTTTTTGAATGGAAAATTCTTCACTTGAAAGTTGTTGTGCACCTCCAAGTTGTTGAGGAAGCTCAGAAGGTTCCTCATAATTTTCATGACATTTCTTCAAGCTTGTACTTGCCCATTCTGGACATTCTGGAATGTAAGTCAAGCGTTCTTCTTTGAATATTTTCATCCACATACTTGAAATATCATACATGATTCCAAGAGTTTCACTACACAGTTCAGAATCAAAGTCAAAATTGAAAACAGAACATTCAACTGTACATTCTGATTCTGTATTGATCAACTTGCACCACGCATTCTCGTAAATTGCACAAAAGGTGTTAATGAATTCCGTATCAGGTGCCGATGCATTTTTATACAGATCACAAGCATTAATCGTATCAAATGTGTATTGCATTGTCATGTTCTTAATTGTAGTCAACAACGAAGATGTTGGTTGAAGTGTTGTTGTTTCAATGTAGCTTTCTGTTGTTGTGATTGGAATCTCACTTGATCGGATTCGAATTGTCATCAATTCATTTGAAGTTTCATCGTGATCATTAGCAGATAGTATTGAAATTGATGCTTCATTTAAATTCGGCTGGTCTTCAATTGTAATGCTTTCAGTTGTTGGTTCAAGTCTTGTTTGAATTGTGGGGCTAACGGACCATCTTGAGTAAATTGGTTCACTATGATGAGTTTTAATCAGTTTGCATGCTTGAATGAATCCAATGAAACTTGACATACATGTAGGCGAATATTGATCATTTGATGAACCGAGAATTTCTTGCATCTTCTTACCAACCATAATGATTTGATTGAGACGTGCAATACAAATCGCATCCTCTTGAATGATGTTATTTTTGACAGATTTACAATCAACATTGCACTTCAATGGAACATCATTGAGACTGCAATACAGCACATCATATGCAAAGCAAAACATTGATGCAATGTTCTGGATATTGTTTTGGTCATCCAGGAGTGTTTTGACATAACATGAATCTTCAAGGAAGTTTTTGAATGTTTCTTGAACCATCAAATGAGATTCATTTACTTGCAGTGATAATCCCATTGACATGATGAAATTTGAATCTATTGAAGCATCAGTTGAAGTTGGTTCGAAATTTAATTGAGAATCAATCGTTGATGTTTCAATGATGCTTGATGGTATACTTTGAATTGTGGCTCTTTGATTTGCGATGTATGTTGATGCTGCATCATATGCGCCATATCTCGTCTCATCAGGAATGATATCTTGAGGTTCATCTGTTACATTTCCTTCTTTAATTGCATCTTTAGCTAGATGATACAAACATTCTTGTAGGAACAGAGATGCATCAAAACGACAATCGTCGAGTGGATGTTCTGGCGTATTCAGGATCTGTTCTTCGTTCATTTTGACATAAGCTTCAACAGATTTTAAATTTACATCACAATCAGGATCTGATTTCAATTCATCCCTATCCAAGCTTGAGCAATTTGATTCAAAGCAATGCTTCTTTTCACGTCGATAACAATCAGACATTTCCCTTGCAAAACATAGCCATGATACAATGACATCATTTGAGGTATTTTTCTTAAAATTCACAACTAAATGTTTGCAAGGATCTAACGTTGATGGGTCATATGATGAATTTGAAATAACCTCCAATTGATTTATATCATCAATATTAAATCCTCTCGCTTCCTTTTCCAATAATTCAAGCATGTTATTGAATGTTAATCGCTCGTTATTAACAAAATTCGTTTCAATTTTATTGCTTTGTTTTTCTTCACTCGGATTAGATGAAGGACATTTTTTCTCAATTGTACTTGGAATGTACATCAAACAATCCGGAATATTCAAGACGTCAGAGGTTAATGTCTCATTTAATTGTGTAAATGAATCATAAATTGCATCACTAATTTCCGCACAAAATTCATCATTTGTCTTAATTCCATACTGACTTTCTATTTTAAGACAATCAATAATTTTGCAAACATCTTGATTGCCTTCAATATGTGTTGATTGTTTACATTTCACGAAATCAATGATGACACACACCCACGCCCCAACATCTCGTAGCGACATTTCATGCGTTTTGGTAAGTGCATAAATCGATTCACATGGATCATATAAAACTGAATCTAAATTTGCTATAATTGAGGCGAAAATTGTTTGAAGTGATCTGTTACTCGGACTTTTTAAATGGAAATTTTCATTATTTTTCTTCTTAATTTCAGTTTGAGTGCTTTGAACGTTAGTGATAACTGATGTATTTTGTTCATTATTTGAATTGCCAAAACAATTAATCACAATTTTATTTGAATTAATTTCACAATCACTTTCATTGTATTTGGGATGAGATGAGACATCTCCATTTTTGTTGTCTTCAATTTTAATAAATGAATTTATTGCACATTTTAAATCATCCGTTATATCATCATCCAAATATAGATTACAGTCCATATCGCACTCCTTAAAATTATTATTTAATTTTATAGCATCACTATTTATATTTTTATTGTTATTGCATTTAATTCCAAATAATCCGTATGATCCATCATCCGTATTTTGATAGTCAGTACGATACATTGATAAATTTTCAGCTAAACAGGTCCATTTTGCCGCCTCGCGTACTGCTATTTTGTGTTTTGTCGTTAATTCGACAAGCAATTCACAACTTTGGTATTCCTTTGACCTTGTCCATTGAGTATTGAACGAGAGTAAGAGTAGTAAAACTAGTATCCAGTTATATCTAACTGGAGTAATTTGTGGTTGAGTTGTCGATGTAGGTGGATTACCGCGAAAAAACATCTCGACAAGTTAACGATCTAAACGTTACTGAATCAAAATTATTTTTTTACCATGTATTTTAATCTTAAAAAAAACAACAATATTAAAGTATAAAATTCAAAATATTAACTTGTATACGTACGTACATACACACGCAGAGTAATAGTTTTGGAGTTTTGTTACAATATACGTGGCCACGCGTATTGAGGGGATGTTCAATAAGGTGACTTTTTATATGGAAATTATGTCTCAATGAAATTCCAAGGTCATTGTGATGAATGAAGATCTGGATCAGTAGCATCAAGTTGGCAGTTCGATTCTCGCTTCGGCTATGAAACTTTACAATCTCAAATGTCTCTTTTTCAGGCTACTCAATTTAAGTTAAAGGCTAGATAAAGGTGGCGATTGCTTGGGATGACAGGATAAAAGCTAAGATCCTCGGATGATGATAACGGGTATGCACAATGGGCCCGACTGATTGCCTGAGTACAAGCTTAATAGATGCCCTTCAAATCTGATTTGATCTGATCAATTTAAGCATTTTAATCTTAGAGACCCAATGTGAAATGCTGCTCTGAACAGGATGAGACTCCATGCCAGGTTGTGAGTCATCACGATGGGTCAGTACTTTCCCAGTCATGATTCCATCAAAAATGTGAAGGCTCCAGATCTCATCAGCTTCTTGACAAGGTGTAGACACTTTTCTGAACTGAGCCAGGTCTAGTGGGCTTCTTATTACTTTGCTTGATTCTCCAGTTTTGGTTCCTTCTTTATCAGATATGATGATAAATGGGTATGCACAATGGACCCCTTTGTAGGTCTAAGAGCTGGTTCTCATCCGTGGGGCCCTCTTCAATAAAATATTTCAAATAAATTCAAAAAAACTTACCGTTAAAATATTGAAAACTCACCTCAATATCTCTGCCATACAATTTACATACTTCTACATCAGCTACACATATCTTTCCTTATAAGTCACATGCGAACTGGTTATTCAACTTGTAGCAGTTTTTTTTTGTCTGTGTCACTGTGTCATATGTCATAATAGTAATGAGTGTAGCTATTAATAAAAAAAAATAAAAATATTAAACGTAAATAAATTGAACAATAAAAAAAAGAACCCAAATAAGAAATGTTGCATATACACGCACTTACGTTAAGATTTTAAACGGTATTTTCATTTTATTACATGTAACGTCGTCAGTTAAGGCGTGTGAGTGTAATCAGCTGAATACTTTTGTTTACATATGTGATCAACATAATTTTATTAAGTGTTATTGAAAGTGCAAGTGATTTTGATGAAAAAATTCATTCACGATGACGCTCAGGATCAAATTTCATTGAATATAAAATTGAAATCGTCTGGAAAGAAAAATTTCCAAATCAATCACAATTAAAAGTAATAAATGTGCTAAATTAGCACTGTTTACTGTAATACAATGTCATTACCTGCTACCACACAATTACCTTTAAATAAATTGAAGTAAATTCTCTCATACATTCACGTATGTAATTTTAACGATGTAACACTTATTAAATTTAAGATGATTAATTATCATTAGCCGTTTTTTGTTTCTCCTCTTTTGTATTGTATTTTTTTTATTTATTGTTTTAATGTTGAGAGCTAAAACAAATAAAATATGAAATTTTAAAACAAAAAAAAACCAAATGATGACCATCATTAAGGTTGAATGTGTGTAAATTTGATACACTTAATTATGTCGTCACTTAACTTCACTTAAAAGATGCTGTTGATTGATCTCAAATTATTATACATTGATTTAATCCGATCACTTCCTACCAAAGCGAATTTTGAGGGTTTTATTTTGAAATGACACTCATAAAAATTTGAAGTGTTAAGGTTAAGGCTAAATTGTATATTATTAAATGGTTAAATGATAACTTGTGAAATATATTGACTGAAATTTGGATTTCAAGGTGAAATTTGAATGTTTACAGATTCGTGGGAAAATTTAAGGGAAAGGGGAGGGTGAGTTTTGACATTTATGTCAAATGTCAATTTAAATAAGCCGAGTTTGAGACTTATTTTAATTTCTAAAGAGGTAAGTTCATCAAATTTGACATTGACACTTGATTTTGACGTTTAATTATGACATTTAATTGTGATATTTTCATTTGACAAGTATTTGACATTTAATTCGGTATGGACTCACTTACAGGAACATGAAATGTCAAAAGTTGGTAAAATTTCATCGACTTACAATTTAAGATGACAGCTGTCATCTGTCAAATTAAATGTCAGGCAAGCTATCAATGGGTACGCAGGTGAAAGTTTGAAATTCTCATTTACGTACAAAATTTTTGAAGTTTCCATATGTGTATCTATGCAAAATGAGCTGTCAAATTTAATCCGCTTACTCAGCCAGTGTTGCCACTTCCTTAAATCAATATACTTCTGTCAAATTTTCCATAAAAGACAGATCTCAAATTTAAAAAAAAAACTGATAAATCATAAAAGAAATTCAAAATTGGTCAATTAATTCTTGAAATTGAACTTCCCACATTTAATTTCAATTATAATCAATTCAAGGCTAACCTGACTCCAAAAAAAGCATCAATAGAATGAAAGTGAAAGGATTTTTTGTTATTATAAAATACAAAAAAATTCTCGTTTTCTTTTAATTTCAAATTAACAAAAAAATCAAAGCACACCCGGCTTGTAACTCATTAATAAGCACTTTCATGAATCATCTCAATTCCATTCAAAATATGATTCATCCAAATTTTTCTTGACCAATTATCAATATCAACCTGTTTAACCACAAACCTTATTTAACATAAAAAATATTAAAAAAATAAACAGAGGCGAAATGGAGATGCAATACAAAAAAAACGAAAATTTCAAACACGCACGTTTTTGGTCATAAAAAAAATATTAAAAAAAAATTAGTTAAAATAAAATTATGTGAATTAATGTTGTATTCATTAAACAAGTTTTATAACAACTGAAGAACTGGTTAAAACACGATCAATTTTTATTTCATTTCAATTTAATACAAATACAAATTAATTTGAAGTTGTTTGGAGCTTCTTTTGAAATTAAATTACGTTGATTGGGAAGAATTTTGATCAAATTTAACCCTCATTGGACTGAGTGACAATTAAATGTCAAAATATTTATCTAAAATTTTTCGAAATCTGAACTAAATTTCAAGGATGAATTAAAAATTGTTCAAATTTACGATATTTCTTTGAAAAAAAGTCAAGAAAACAAATTTCAATGAATTTTCAAATATAACTGCCCATTAAGGGTTAAATTAAATTCTTAATCGATCCAACTCATTTTCAGTATCCGTGACTTTAAATTGATATAAATAAAATTAGATTCCTTGGCAAAAACCACAAAAAATCCTGTTTAAAATGTAAACAAAATCTCTTCATATTACAAAAATACCTGTCAAACTTAAACCTGTTTACAAAAAAAGCTTTTAAATGATAAAATGAAAACCAAAATCACATCATCTTGGTCAGTATTGAAAAAAATATTATACCAAAAATACATGGAAAAAAATCAGTTTTGACTTTAACATGGCACGATTCGTATCAAAATTGTGTACTCTTATCATCCTAATTGGACTTTCATTGATAAAGCAACCGACAGAAGCACGTCAATATACAAAATGTGAGCTATTTCAAGAGCTAAATGAAAAGTTCGGACTTGAATCTGAAGAGGCTGCCAAATGGACGTGTATCAGTGGTGCAATTGCAAATTATAATTCATCATATCAATTGGGAGGACTGCAAATTGGACTGCTAGGCATGTTTGGGATACAGGCGATTTTCTGGTGTGCCTCTGAATGGGATGGACAGCCATGTGGTGTTACATGTGACAAATTTATCGATGATGACATTTCAGATGACTTGAAATGTGCGAGGGAATTCATTTTGAAAGATTATGATGGGAGTTTCGATACATGGCACAAATATCGAGGTGAGAGATGTGAAGTGAAATGGCCTGAAATTGTGGGTGAGTGTGGCAAGGAAAGTGAAAGTATTTCAAATACAACAGAGGTTCCTAAAACGAGTGTAAAAGTCACGGAATTGGAAGAATACATTTTAAGGGAAAGTACAACAGAAAAAGTAACTGAAACATCTTCGAGCTCGACTGAACCTTCATCGACCATTGAAATTCCAAGCTCAACTGAACCTTCATCGACCAGTGAAATTCCAAGCTCAACTGAACCTTCATCGACCACTGAAATTCAAAGTTCAACTGAACCTTCATCGACTACTGAAATTCCAAGCTCAACTGAACCTTCATCGACCAGTGAAATTCCAAGCTCAACTGAACCTTCATCGACTACTGAAATTCAAAGCTCAACTGAACCTTCATCGACCACTGAAGTTACCTCATCACAAAAACCTGCCACTCCCATTGAAGCCCAATCAACCAACACCAACCCATGCACTTTCATAACCCAACTTCAAAACTCATATCAATTATCCAAAGCTGACATAATGACATGGACTTGCATCGCCCTCAACACAACCAACTGCTACAGTAACGAAAATGAAGTCTTTTCATGTGACTCTGATTGTGAAAAACTCGGTTTGTATCAATTCATTGAAAATACTCAACTTTGTCCCAATATAAGTGAAATCGTGAATGAATTGGGAAAAAATGTGTCAAAAACTGAAATATTCAATGAGAATTTCAATTTTAATGATTGTAAAAAGCATTTTGCACCTGTCCTTGTAACATGGTGTAAAATTTCGGAAAATACTGTTACAAGTGAATCTGAAATGAAAGTCAATGAAATGAGTGAAGTAATTCAAAGTACGACATTCCAATACAAAGATGAGGATTTCAATAAGTTTTCGTCTGAAGAAATTGATGATAAAACGGTTTCAAGTACTGCAAGTACCGTTAGTAGCTCTGAGATGCCAATCGTTGAAACTTCTTCAACTGAATCAAGTAAAATTTTCCTTGAAACAACGTCTCGTGGCACTATCGAATTAGATGCAAAACAAATTCTACAAAATCCATGTGATGCAATCAACACAGTCGCTACAAATTACAACATGACAAAAACCGAGGCCTCAACGTGGCTATGTGTCTTAAGAGATTTGACATTTTGCCAATACAATTGTCACGTTGACTGTAACACACCCAAGCGATATGGACTCATGAATGCAGGTTATTGCGATGAAATTAGTCAAATTATTGAGGGTATATTCGATGTTATTAGGCCAGCACTTTTACCATTGTTCGCCTTAATTCAATTCAACAATTGCCAGGTTGAGATTTATCAGTTTGCTAATACTTTGTGTCCGCAATTAGGATTTTTAAGAGATTGAAATTAAAATAAACAAAAAAAATTGTTTTAATAAAACATAATTCTTGAATTAAATCGTTTTAAAAGAGAATCGTGACTTAAATTTTGATTTGAAGCATCATCATCATTCAGTTCCGTATTTTTTTAACTCTGACCTGTCTTATCAGATATAAAAATCAATAAATCAGAAATAAATCACTCACAAGTTCTGTGTTAGTGTGTGTTGGGTCAGTTTAATTTCATGTAAAAAAATGCGATTTTATGATCATTTTAATAGTCGGTCCCTTTTAATGATGACAAATTTTTTTTCAAATTAAAAGGCAAGGAAGAACAGTTTTAGATCCGCAAGTAAATCAAGAACTTGAGGTAGAGGTCAAAGCATTCTAGGGCGAGGACAAAACCCAAATGAGCTCCATATGACGAATTTCATATGGAAATCATAATGCGCTTAAGGTAAGTGTTTAAAATTCCATTTCAATTTAATTTAACTTTAACACACAAATATTTTTAAAGAACTCTTAAAACTTGTTGTTTACAGTATCAATTTAGTATCTGATTTTAATCAGGGCCGATCATAAGAGATTTGTGAGCCCTAGCAGTAGAAGGATCCTTTCATTGAAACAGGTAAGGGACAAGGAAGGTATTCAAAACAATTTTTTTTTAAATTTTATTACATATTTTTATTTTCAGGGCCCATTCAAATTCAAAGCACGTTCAATGTCCGGCCCTGACTAAATCAATATATAAACAAAACAGTTTTAATAAAAACTCATAACATTGATCATATTTAATACATTTTAAAATAATTTTTATCCTCAGTACTGCCTTCAATCCCATCGAGAATGAAACGTAATTACCTCATATCAATTTTCACGATAATTATTTTTATTTTTACAAAACAACTCCAAGCAAAACGTTACGAGCGATGTGAATTCCTTAAAATATTAACAGAACAACATCAAATCTCACCACAATTAGCTTGGACTTGGACATGTCTTGGCGAGAAAATTTCCGGACTTGATCAGAGTATCTTTGTAAAAGGCATCAATACAACATATAACGGAATATTTCAAATAAGTAGCGAATATTGGTGTGAAGAGACCGCCAATTTGACAGGAAAAGGATGTGATTTGAATTGTAATCAACTACGCGATGATAATTTAAGCGATGATTTACTGTGTGCACAGAAAATTTACAATCAACATTCGGGTTTCAGTGCATGGCCTGTATATGAAAGTGCTTGTAAAGACCTCGACTATCAAGATTATTTCAAGGAATGTGACATTGAAGTGAGCAAAGTACCGAATCAAAATTCTAAAATTTATGGGAAATGTGAGCTGGTCAAGGAACTTCATGAAATTCACGGGATCCCAATTGAAATGCTTAGCACAATAACGTGCATTGCACAAGAGGAGTCTCAATTCAATACAGCAGCAATTGGACGTCTAAATAATGATAAGAGCTTGGATCACGGCATCTTTCAAATAAGTGATAAATTTTGGTGTTTAAATGATGAGGATAACGATAAAGCGGGTAATGATTGCAATTTGCCGTGTAGCAGCTTGAGAGATGACGACATCACAGATGATGTAAGATGTATGAAGCAAATTTATGATCGTACAGAACTTTTCAGTGAGAGTGGATTTGATGCATGGCTTGTGTATACAAAAAATAACAGTATCTGTAAAAATTTGACTATAAATTTCATTGAAGAGTGTCTCCATGAAATGAAATCCATCACTGAAGCAACTTCAAAATCATATCAACGTTGTGAATTAGCCCAAAAGCTCAAGGAAGCAAATGTCCCATTGGATCAAATCCCATCATATATCTGCATTTCATATCACGAATCAAAATTAACAACCTCCAAGGTATCACAAGACAAATTCGGGATATTTCAACTCAAAAAAGGGAAATGGTGCAGCAGTAACGACATCACTTCAGTGGGATGCGAAATGTCATGTGATCGTTTAAAGGACACTTTTATTGAAGATGACATTGAATGTGCGAAAAAGGTTCATGCATTACTCGGATTTTCCGGATGGAGCTCGTACAAGACGCATTGTGAAGGTGAAATGGCTCAGAAATTTGTGGAAACGTGTTCAAGTGACCTGAAACCTGATGAGAAGACGAAAATTGAATCTCAATCGATGATTCAACTCAAGGAATCCAGTTCAGTGATGAAACCTGTTTCAGTTCCATACTATTTACTGCATTTCTCTGATCCAGAAAACGCAATCAGAGCAACACTTGAAATAGGGAAGTCCAATTTAAGGGATGGGGCTGGTATTAAGGTGATTCCAATTCTCTCAACGAAGAGCCCCAATAAAATGAATGGATTGAGTGTTATCATTGAAGATGGGAAATAAATTCCCTCGTATTTACCTCATATCATTTTTAGCTTTAAGACTTATCGTTGAATTAATAAAAAAAACTTACCTCAATTCAATCAGTGAAGTTTTTTCACAATTTTACAGCGTCTCAGACGATTTTCGTCATTCTTCCATTCAGATTTGGACCAAAACGTTTTCAGGGTCTGAAATTGCCGTTTCTTACCTTCAGAGAAAAAATAATTCGAATTTTGATCAAATCACAGACACAATTTCGATATTTTTTTAATGTAATTTATTGCCACTGATACATTTTATTATTATTTCCTCCTTATAAACTAAAAATAGACTAGAGAAGTAAATTTTTTTTTATTAACTAACCTCATCTGATTATATAATGTAATGTAATAATGACTCCTAATTAAGTATTTATCGTTAATATAAGTGAATAATTTATTTAACGAACATCATTTTACTTAAATTTTCTAGTACAATCTTTGGTATGTGTATCTTATCTTTGATCTTTGGTGTCTTTCATACATTGAATTGTTTGAATGTGAAATTTTGAACTTTTATTTTTTACAAATAAACAACATGTATTAAAGGGCTACTTTAAGTAATTGTATGGGAATGGCCTTGACGTGTCGTCTCTCCACTATTATTATTGTTATTACTATGACTATTGTTATGATGATTTCCTATATGACCAAATGCTGTGCTAGTTGCATGAAAATGTTTGTTAAGACTCAAATTAAGCTGATGATCATTTCGATAAAATGGTACAATGCGATTACTTGGATGATGTATGTGATGATGCTGGTGATGTGTCGTTGTTCCATTTAGCTGTTGATTGCTACGATCTAACGTTAATTTTGCAACACTCCATAGTTCGCCTGGTACTGTCACATGATTATTATTATTATTGTTATTTGTTGTGTTAATTGGAGGTGATGAAGTCGATGATGATCGGGGTGAAAGTTGATGTTGTGACAGTGGTGAACTATTTGAATCGTGATGTAAGTCAGTGGCTGTAATTGAAATTGAAGCAGATGCATTTGTGACATTTGAATTACCATCATATTTGTTTCCTTGATGTAATTTAACTGGTGATTGCTGAAAAAAAAACAAAAAAAGGGATTAACAAAATGTTTAAATTTAAAAGGCAAAACAAATCAAATTAGTTATACGCAATACGGTTCTTTTAACATATTTTTTTTATTCAAGGTAAAGCAAATTCTTGTTGTAATAACAATCAAAAGGTAATGACAGATATATTTTCTAAATATGTGGTGAATCTAATTATTTTAATGTAAATGAACAACCCCTTTCATACAATTTTAACACAATCAATATCATACAACTGTAAAAAAAAATAGGGGAAATGAGATAAGATCACCCCTTTTCTACGATTATTTATCAATTCAGCAAAGAAATGAAAACAAACAATCACTGTTTCAAATCAAAATATTAATAATTGTTGTAATCGCACTTGAAAATAAAATTTTTTTACAAGGTAATGATGAGCGCAACTAACTTCCGTGACAAATTCATGTTTTAAATGAATGTTAAAAAAATTGATTCTCCAAACAAACATTAACTTTCAAAGTGCTTCAGTGAAAATTGAGACATATGGCAAAAAATTTAATAATATTTTTTTTAACCATTTGGCGTTACAATGCAGGTTACTCAGATGATTGAAGATTAATTGCAATTGATAAGAAATTTAATGATTTTTTCATAATTTTATAAAAAAAATCAATTTTTTATCAATTTACAATTATTTCCGTTCAAAAAATGATTTTTTTGTGTGTAAGATAAGATAATTAAGATGCAGTATTTTTATTTTGGAATTTCATGATTTTTGTAATATATTTTTATAAATAGCAATTCAAATTTTGATAAGATTATAAAAAAAATATTAAAAATTTTGTTAAAATTAGTTTATGGAAGCGCTTTTGGTAAATTTTCAAAAAGTAACTGCCAATTTGAATTTTATCTCGTTAAATTTTGATTTAAAATGACAGTTAATTTAAATTTCAATCTTAATTGGAAAAAAATTTAAGATCCCTGAAATTAAATTTAGCAAATAGTTCTAATAAGCCCTGACCATATTTTGAAGTTAGTATTAAACGCGACGTTTAATAGACAGCGTCATCTATCACAAAAACTTCGAGGACAGTGAGCGCACTTTTTTGAAGTTTGACGTGAAATCGATTCAAGGCGTGTGCCTCAATCGTAATCTTAACAACAATAGATCAGAACAATAATAAGATAAAAGTTACTTTAAATTACTGTGATATTCGAGAATCATCGTTAGTTCTTATCGAAACCTCAACCTTGAATTAACTTGACAAATAAAGAAAAAAAAAATGAATTATTTACTCAATTGTACTTTATTAACACTCCTAATCACTTTATTTCATTCAACGTTAGCTCAGGTGGTCGAAAAAGATGTTGATATACTTATTCTAGGAGCAGGAGCAGCTGGAATTGGAGCCGCTCGTACACTTCAATTTACGAATCCAGATCTGGATATTCTTGTGTTGGAAGGCAGTGAAAAAGTAGGTGGTCGTGTTAGAAATACTTTCATGAAAAATGTTGACCCAAATGATACCCTGATTTTGACTAGTGCTGGAGCTCAGTGGTTACATGGCAAAGGAAATCCCGTTTACGATTATGCACTTGAACATGGAATGGTGTTTGATGATGGAGCTGATGAAGGAATGGGTCTCTACATCCGTGATGATCAAACAATTATGGATCCCGAGTTTGTAGATGAAATCAATGGTATTGTTGAAGAGATAACTGATGAATGTGAAAAATTTTGGAATGACACTTCAAATGATTACCCACCCAGTTTCGATGCATTCCTTAGAGAAGAATTCGAGAAACGCATCGAATCATTTGCGAACAACGATAAAGCGCTTGCACGTCAAATTCTTGATTGGAACAGAAGATTTGTGGCTGTTGATAATGCCCTCCAAGATCCTGAAGTAATGTCAGCTAAGCATTGGGGACGTCAAATGCTTGCTGGAGGTCAATGGGAACACTTGAGTTTCCGAAACGGATATGCTGAAGTAATTGAATCAATGGCAAGTGAATTGAAACCTGGAACAATTCTCCTACAAAAATGGGTATCAAATGTCGATTGGAGTCCATTTATGAACAAAATACTTGTGAGATGTAACGATATGACATATTACACAGCCAAACATGTCATCGTAACATTTTCACTTGGTGTCTTGAAACGAAATCACCTTCAAATATTCAATCCCAGCCTACCACAGAGGCATCAACTTGCAATTGATTGCTTGGGATATGGAACAGTCTCGAAAATCGTACTGCAATTTTATGATAATTGGTGGAATGATGAAGAGGGATTGCAATTCGTGTATTCTTCGTTCAATTACACTGTAAGATTCCATTTAACTATAAATTAAAACGACTTCATAATTTTATTTCAATAGAATGCTCCTTGGACTCGATACTTAGTCGGATTCGATAAATTTACGACAGGTGACAAAACCTTCATTGGCTGGATTGGCCAACAAGGTGTCCAGGAAATGGATAAACTTTCAGATGCTGAAATCATTGATGATACATTGGCTTTAATTGAGCAATTCACTGGAAGGAAGCCGTCGTATCCGAGACGTTATTACATGTAAATATTTCTGCTATAATCAAAAACTGGTTTATTATTAATTTTCTTGAAATAACAGCTCACGATGGGATAAATATCCATTCAGTTATGGAAGTTACAGCTATCCAAGTGTGAATTGTGATCCTCTTGGTATCACACCTCAAGACCTAGGCAAACCAATTACAACAAATGACCAAATAACTCATTATGAAATGCCATTGAGAGCCGATGAAGATCCAAAACCATTGATCTTATTTGCCGGAGAAGGAGTGAGTCAGTATTATTGGTCGACAGCTCACGGTGCTTACATGAATGGAGAAGAGCAAGCCACTGTTCTTTTGAATTATTATGCAAGAAATTCATTGAGATAAGAAATAAAAATAATCTAATTTTATCTTAAATATCGATTTCCGATTATGAAACATCAATGTAAACAAAAATAAAAAACAGAAGCTGTCATACCTCCAAAAAATTGTAAACTCACATCTGATAAGATAAAATTGAATTGAATTGAAACACCGTCGGTATTTTTTTTCAATTTCAAATTCATATCGATTTTCAGGTTCCCAGTTAACATAGACCGCATAGTAACTACCTACCCAATAATGTCTGGATATAAAATTAATTAATAGATAGTTCATTAATTATTGAAATGTTCATTAAACTACAGCAACTCCACCCTTTTTGCTTTATTATAATACTTTTATTTATTTTATTCATCGCATATTGACACAAAATATTAAGTTACGATTTTTTCAACAATGTTCATGTTAATACTAGAACAAAATTTGTAGCATTGTGTATGAATTATGCTTAAATTACATTTTTAATGTAACAATAGAATAGAATATCATGAATATTTAATTTTAATTTAATTTGTTTACTTTACTGTGTTTTTTTTTATAAATTTTTCTTGTTCTACTTTGAGTTGTTTAAGAACGTTTACATTAATATCATTACAAAAAATTGCAATTTAAAAGTCACATCTCTTGAGAGCTGGCACGAAATTGGCGATGGAAAGCATCTAACTTTAGAAAAAGTCCTGCTATAAATTCAAGATTGACAGGTTTAAAGTCATTTTAGAAAATTTGATTATAATTAAACGACTTAAGGAATTGTCAAAATCTTCCCAGCTTACAGTGACGTTAATCGTCGAATTGCGAAAGAGAGTCTATTTAAATGAACTTCTATCTTAATTCAACAATTCCAAAATTCCAAAATCATATATTTTTTGTTCAATTCAAATTTGATATACAAACACAAAATTTTAAGGGATCTGCATTGCAGCTCATTAAAAATTAATGTTAATCGTTTGAAAAATAATTAGAATTCAGTCGATTTGATGATGATACAATGTTAATAATTTCGCTACTGTTACAGCTTTTAAGTCATCGTTCAAATAAATAGGCATCGAAATTGTTACGTCATTATAATATTTATTTATTTATTTTAATCCCTCCCTCTTAACATCATCATTTTCATCGTCATCACCATCATTATAAAGATGATTATTCTAATTGAAGTATATTTTGATAATTTTTTTCTTGATACTTCAGAAAGAAATTGAATGGAATTAGAATTTCAATTCAATTCAATTTGATTCGTTTCAATTTAATTTAAATGAGAACCTTTTTCTTTTTTGTATCCTTCAAATTTTAATGTCAATAATGAGTTGTTTTTATGTATTTTAATAAAAATTGGAAGTAATGTTAAATATTAGCTTTAAATTCAATGAATGAGAGCTTTCAATGAAATCGGTATGGTAATTAAGGAGCTTTAAGATGTTTATTTATTGCCTAATTTATTTTAATTATATGATTGAAATTTTTTTGACCTACATTGCAATGTGGGTAATAAAATGTCAATTTTAATATTGAATGTCAACATAAAAATCTGCACTGTTTTGATAAGTGGGAATTCGGCTTCGATTCGACTGAAGTGTGAATTCAGTAAATCTGAATCAGTATTTTAACGTGTCTTGAAATTTAAATTCAATTCAAAACTTTATAATTACTTTTTCGTACCATGAACCATGAGAAAAACTTAAAAAAAGATTTATTTAATCAAGTTTGACTTGAAATTCAAAGCAATACATTTTTTCTCAACATTTCATTGTAAGCACGGGAAAACATTGTAATTTTTCTTTTTTTTCACTTTAATTTCATTTATTTATTTGTTATTATTCAAAGTTTCTTGGCTTTTATCTGATGCTTTTACATTGAAACAGGTCGTTATTTTTCTTGATAATAAAAAAATAAAAGTTAAAAAGTAATAAAAAATCTATTTACTTCGTTTCATGAATTTTAATTGCTAATTAAGTGGTCTTTGGTACCTTATTTTATTTTTCTTTAATTTTTTGTGTATTTTAATGTAATTCTGATTTTTAAGTTTTTTTTCCTTCTACTTGAAAGTGAATGATGGCAGGTGATTAGTATTAATGGTTATGGGGAGTTAACTAAGATGTAATTTTATTTGACACGGATTTGTGATTTTACAGTCACTTTTCACGAGACTTCAATCGTGAGAAGAATTTTTAAATAAGATTCTATTTTTTTTTCAAAAAGGTCGATTGAAATTGAAAATTTTAAATCTCAATTTTGAGAATTCAAAAAAAAATCGGTTTAAATTTTGATGAGTGCAGGGAATCGTGGCGTTTAACGTGAAAATTCGCTCAATGGCAACTCCGTTTGAAATTTCATCTGATTATGTTAACTGGGAATTTAAGCGAAATTTTATGTATTGTCTCGAGAACTGGGCTCTTTTGACAGGTAACTTACATAAACAAAAATCATTCTGATTAGAGTGGGACATTTTTTTAAGATTGCAAGAAAAAAAAACGGTTTCAAATCAAAATTCAAATGAAAATCAAATTTTTTACCATCTTACAGGACAAATTAAATTTTGGTTGCACAAAAAATAAATTAATGAGCATTGGAGGGTGAAATTTACGAGGATTCACAATAAACAGTGTTTTACATCTGTGTTACAAACAAATATGAATTCCCAGAAGACTCCTCTCTCTCATTGAAATTAAATAAAATACACAACAAAAAATTTCTACAGATTACGTATTTGCTTCTTCTTCTCAAATGTAACAAGGAATGTTACAGATTTAATTCCCTTATTGTTGAAGGAAAAACAAAAATCGTATTTTACTTGTTAAGTTATTTGTGTATGTTTTTCTTTTGTGTGTATGTTAACAACAACAACATCATTAATCTGGAGAGGGTACTTAACATTATGTGCTTGAATCTGTTCATTTTTTGCCTCTGTTTGAATTGAATTGAATTGAATTGAATTCAAGGAGACACGAGCTGCTACAGATGTTAGCGAAAAATAATTAAATGATGTATTTAAAAAAGCATTTAATACTCTTCAAGTTCATTTTATGTTATATTTAGGTTAGTTTTTGCTTCACTTGACATTTTTTGACACAAAAAACGGATAATCTCATGTTTTAATCAAGTCTCGATATTCATTTCAATCAAAAAAAAAGGAAAATGTGATTGGAAACTCATATTTAATCAAAAAAAAACTCAATTAAATTGATTTTTTTCCTCATATTATATTTGAAGTAATAAAAACAAATTAAACACAACCAATTATAAGATCATTAATTACCATCAGTGACTGTTCCTGCCATTCAATGTCATGTAAATATACTTCAATTCATTTATTCATTTAAAACGTGTCTGTGTGTGTCGACATACTTCAGTAAGTAAATAACAAAAATAATCCTATTCATTGGAAAAATTTTCCAACCATTTTCATGCATATTCAAAATTGACATTACAAACAAACAAACACAGGTAACATTTAAATTGCACATCATGACAATCAATCTATTCAAAGTAATTGATTAAATAAGCTCCCATTTCAATTAATTTTCAATTGCTCACACTCTTGATAATAATAGCAATAAGTGAAATTATAATGGAGCGCTATTAAAATGGGTAAAAAACAAATAACATTCAAACAAATAAGGTGTAGTCAATTGATGTGGATTGTTGTTAGTTGACAAAATTTATTTGGATATCATGTGTGTGTGTGAGAGTGTTCTATTTATTATTGAAATTCACATAATTTAATAGAAAAGTAAATATGGGCGATGTTGCAGTGTTTTGGTAGAAGAGAGAGAGGCAGTGACATGAAAATTGAAATTCAATGACGATGCGACGATGAACTCTCATCTTAATGGGGTCCTCTAAAATAAAGATACGACCAATTTTGAGGTTTTGTTTCAAGGAAATTTTCTCCAAAGAGGTCCTTTGAATAGACAGGTCAGCTTGATTTTCAATCAACAGCGTTCTATGATCTTGGCAGGTTCGTTGCCTTCAATGAAAACTTGCTATGGTCAGAAATCGAGTCACAGGGCTCTGACCTGGATTATTTCTTACATGCTTGGTCTAGATCGGTCCACAACACAGCATCCAAGGTAAGCTTGTATTTTGAGAACTTACTGAGTCCTATTGTGGTTGCTAATAATATGACCCAAATCTGAGAACATTTGACCCTCTCTAATCAAAATATCATTTCACTGAACAAACCCATTTCAAAAACCATGTTGTTCATATTCATCACATAAAATCACATCAAATAATGATAATCATCCTATTCATTCATTTTCCATTTAAATCATTTTTTGTTTGAAATTCAACATAAATACTTTTAATTGCAGTATTTACACGGATTTACACCATTTTATAATAGATTTATTTTTGAAAATTTGCCTCAATCAATCAATCAAAATCAATTATAAAATAAAATTAAAATAAGTAAAGTAAAGTAAATTGAATTGAAGTGTTTAAATGAGGAGTATCTTAGAAGTTGATTAAATTAAATTAAATTACAGAGGAAAAAAAATTAAGTTAATTAAAATTCAAATTTGTACTTACATCTTTCTTGTAATCACATCGAATTTTGGTAGGTGATTCTGTGTATTGAAGTACCGGACTGACACTTCTCTTTCTCGCTTCAAACGAATCATGACAATTCCTTTGAAGTTCCTTTCGCGTATCTTCAATGTCATCTTCTGTCGTTTCAATGTCAACCATTTCATCGTCACTACTCAAAGATTCCTTTATCACGGTTCTCATTCCACGCTTTGCTTCAATTTCATTTTCATCTAATTCCATTTCATGACTTTTATTATTGATTTCAATTTCATCGTCACTTATATAAGTGGCGTTCGGTGTTTCATTTGATGTGCCATTTAGTGCATTTAATTTTATTGCTGAATTTATCACGGGTTTAAACGCGGAATGATTATAAAATTGAAGGGGTTTCACTTGATCTGTCATTGGAGCGGTGCTTGCTGCAGTTGGTGATGTATTTGCAGATGATGTGTTATTGCTTTCACTTGGTGTAATGCCACCAACACTTCCAAATAAGGGCCATTTGAATCGTGCATATGGCGGAAAAGGAAGTGGTTTGTTAAATTGATTTGTTTGAGCATTCCACATGTAATCCATCCATCGTGGAAATGGAATTGAATGCAAATCACTTGGAAATCGGGGTGGTGTGTTGTTGGAATGTGCTGCAATTGGATGGATGATCGGTCTAACTGGAAATGGGACTGTTGCAGTGGGTGATGTTGTGAGAATTGTTGGAACTTCGTTGTTTTCTGTTTTTGTTCTCTTAGGTGATGGTGCAATTGGTGTGCCTGCTCTTGATATACTGTTAGGTCGTGGTGGTGAGGAAATCATTCGCTTTCTCGTACCTCCATTGAACATTGCTTTGACATCTTCCCATGCAAATGA
Source organism: Culicoides sonorensis (assembly GCA_900002565.1). Lineage (NCBI taxonomy): Eukaryota > Metazoa > Arthropoda > Insecta > Diptera > Ceratopogonidae > Culicoides > Culicoides sonorensis. Next base: position 242,099 of record LN483556.1, on the reverse strand, counting down.
AATTTCATCCGGTGGATTACCGAATAACTTTAAATGCCGTCGCCAACTGTTAAAGTTAGCGGCATCTGGTTGCACGTACTTTTCATTGGGACCTAATCGATGTGAGTGAAAGATGAATTTGTTTGGCGAGAAAAATAATCCACAATATGTACATTTGATACACTTTGCACGTGATGAATTGTATCTTGATGGCAAAAATGAGCCACGACATCCCCATGCACACTCATGAAATACACTAAATGCAAAATCGTCAGGCAATCGTGGAGGTGCATTATCACCTAGGAATGACTTGCATAACCGTTCAGCTTCCCTTCGTGTTATCATTCCACACCGACGGGATGAGACAGGCATCGCACCAGCTCTACGCAAAATCTCCAGCTGAACTGGAGTACATTGAACACAAGTGATTCCAAGGGCAACTCGTCGATTGTGGATCTCATTATAACTGAATTGTTTTAACAGTGTGTTTGAAATCTGTGCCAGGCATAATCTCTCTTGCTGTTCAATAAACAGACATACGATTGGGATGCCATACAATAAAACTGTCGTGACCTTTAAAAAAATTACTTCAATAATCATAATCATAAAAAAATTATTGTAACTCACCTGATTCGGTTTCACAATTTGAGTGTTATTATTGTTATTTGCTGATTGCTTTGAAATTTCACTTGATCGCTTACTTTGAGGCTGTGATGCACTCTGGTTTTCCATTTTCTGTAACAAATAAAAAAGTCAAATTAATTCATAATTAAATCAAATTCAATCAAGAGAAAATCTGTCACAACTCAACACAATTTCAATTAATCCACACTACCATTAACGTCTCCAAATCCCATATTTAACGTGTTACTTTCCTATCAAAACATAACATTATTAACCAAAATAATTTCCTTTCATACATTTCCAAACAGTAACAAAATCATAACAATAATAACATCTCATGGGAATTTTTTCCCTTTAATACAATTTTTTATAACTATTATTGTTTATTCCACTGATTTTCCACTTATAATGCAATTGATTTTACAACATTATACGTAGGCAAACAAGATAACAAGGGTGATATGATCAGTTGAAAATGTTGCGATAGTTAAAATAATAATAGGCAATAAAAAAAAGTGGATATGGAACGTGTTGTACATTACAAGTAACAAGAGAAAAAGGGCATTTGACAAGACACTTGTGCAACTTGTGAAATTTTTTCCGGTTACTTGAGTTTTTTTTGGGTGTCTTTTTGAAGAGAGACAATGATACTTTGTTTTTATTTTTATGTTATCTTTTTTTTACGGTTATTGTCTCTGATTTGAAATGAATGAAGAAAAATATTTTGAAAAAATGGAAAAAAATGATAGGTAAAGGTGATAGGTCTGTTTTTTGAAAATCAGTCACTTAGTTCTTTTCAAAATCAGTCCTTTGAGTAATTTTACAAAAATCAGTCACTTAGTTTTTTAGGTTTTTCAAAATCAGTTCTTTGAGAAGTTTTTCAAAAATCAGTTCTTTGAGAAGTTTTTCAAAAATTAGTCACTTAGTTTTTTAGGTATTTCAAAAATCAGTCCCTTAGTTTTTGGGTTTATCAAGATCAGTCACTTAGTTTTTTAAGTTTTCTAAAATCAGTCCCTTAGTTTTTTGGGTTTTTCAATATCAGTCCCTTAGTTTTTTAAGGTTTTTCAAAATCAGTCACTTAGTTTTTTAAGTTTTTCAAAATCAGTCACGTAGTTTTTTAGGTTTTTCAAAATCAATTGTTTGAGTCGTTTTTCAAAATAAGTCAACTATATCAAAAGTGACGGACAAAAGACAGACATCTCCCTAAAAAAAAAAGGCCTTTTTAAAAGAAATCTTCTTAGTATCAATTTAACATACTTTGTGTATCCGCAGATGTCCCATTTATCCTTTTCAAGTTGAATGTCTTTTCCTAATAATGTGTCGAAAGTTTGTTAGCAATAATTCACTCAAAATCCGATTGTTTTTCAATGATTCGAAACGAGATAAAAATAAATGTAAATAAATTTTTGAAATGGCTTTTGTGACAGAATTTGTGCCTTAATGCGAGTCATTTCAAAATCATTTTAATAAAAATTTCAAGTCAATTCCAATTCAAGTCCATAAAATTCATATCCTTGAAAAATAATTAAATTAACACGAAAATTAATCAAATTAACAATAAATTACATTTTTCACCCTTTTCATTATTTTAATTTTCTTCCACCTTCAATTCATTGTTACTCATCCTTTTTAAGGTCTAACCATTTTCCTTTTGTGCTTCGGCTCGTTTTGTTTTAAATTTCATCACATTTTTTTACATTTACCATTTAATTTCATTCCACCATTTAAATTTAGTTATTAATTTATGAGCACAGCTCCAAATTTTGTGTCTCCCCCTTCCCTCATCATCTTCATTTTTTTATCATTATAATTTTATTTATAAATTCATATTTACATTCCATGCCATAGAATAATTTTCTTATTGTTATTATTATTAATGTTAAATTCAATTATGATTATTTTTTTATTGTTATTTTGTTAACAAATTTATGATGACGATAGAAAAAAGTTATTAGGGGTGCGCTGTATTTTTTTAATGAAATTTTTTACGAAATTTATTTCCATGAGAAAAATCTGAAATAACATTGAAAATGAATCAAAATGAATGAAGAGTTTGATTATCAGAGCAATGTAGCCATCTTTAATGCCAAAAAAAAAACACAATTCGAGAAGCTTCGAAAAATTTAGAGATAAGTCTGAAGTCAAACTTGGTTTTAAAAAGCTGTAAAATCGTAATTTTTGAAAAACTGTTGAGGAATTTGCGATAAGCATTAATACAAATCCTAAAGGAATCCTACAGCAAAAGTATTAAATTGACAATACTGAATCAGAAATGTCAGAAAAATTCTTCAGAAACGATGTAGGCTGTTATCATCAGTCATAAGTAGAACTGTCATAACTCAAATTTGACAAGTACACTGTCAACCCAAATTCAGTAATACAAGTAAGACTTTCTCACTGGCCCAACTACCAACATCAGGACAAGTCAGGTCAGTGGGAAAAAGGCTGAGATTCAGTGCATGAGAGCTATGAGAGACAAAATTTATTTCGAAATTCGAATTTTCATCGATCAAGTTTTTGACTTACATACCGATGAAGTTTAATCAAGTTCCAGGATACTGAGGAATTACTGTAAATGAGTTCTTTTACAATTCATGGCTCAAACAGACTCTGACCTTCCTTCAGTTTAACCACAAAAAAATTTTGACATGAAATTCGATTACATTTCAAAATAAAAATGCAAAAAATTACAGCCCACCCCTAATAACTTTTTATATTGTATTGTATAGAATTGTATTACAATGCAGAAACTCATTCTTTTCCAGTCTTAATTTTACAGCGCAATGAATCGAAAACAATTATGTTACAACCATATTTTACTTTATCTATCAAAGTAATATTATTACAATATCAGGCCAACGAAATTATTGTATAAAAATATGAAAATATTGAATTTTGAAGGTTTTATGAATTTCAATTCAATTCAAATTTTTTATAGCATGATGCTCCATGATATCGATAGAAAATTGATCAAAAAAAGGGATCAATTTCATAAGTAATTAGATTAAATTTCACGTTCCTCAGCCTGAAATTTAGTCACACCTTAATTTTCGTGTAACATTTCCATGTTTAAATGCGTTAAATTTGACATGTTATTTGTTTGTTTGTCTACTTATGGTCGATCCTCGTTCCTTAACATCAATGTGCTGTGTGGCGTTGTGTGGAGTGCAAAATAAATTAAAATTGAATTGGATTGAATTTCACAGTGAATTGAAATGCAATTTTCGGTAATTAATTTTGGGGAAATTGTGTATGGTGTAAGACAAGTGTTTGTTTGTTTATTTGTTTGTCTATTAAACTTTTTGGGTGGAGTGCCTTTGAAATGCAATTAAAGTGTGATGAAATTTGTTTAACTTTAATTTTTTTTAAAGTCAAGGGTGTGTCATTTGTTCATTTTAATTTTCATCTCAATTAAAGGTAAATTTCCTATATTTTTTTTGTCACATTTAAATTTAAGGACACTGAGGAAAAAAAAGGAAAGCCATGACCTAGAATTTCCTTGAAGAAATTTAAAATTCAAATCCTATCAGCCAGACATTGTATGGCACTCACACACACACACACACATTCATAGAAATCATGAAATGAAAAATGAATCTTCTGAAATAAGACAAAAAAAATACATATTTAAATTAAAATGAACGGAAGCATGGAAAAAAGTTAATTGAAATGTCAGGATTTTGTGTTTTGCTTCTTCTTCATACTTGAAATTTAAAATGTCTGAAGTTAAATTTTTTGTGTCTTGCTATTGCTTGTCTATTTATTACATTTTGTATCATTCGAGATAAAATTCCCGTCGATTATGAGTCACTAGTATGAGTTTTAATTAAAATTAAGACGATTTCAAGGATATTTTGAATGTCAAATAAGTTACGTAATTTCTTTTCTATTTTTATGTCAAGGTAAGATTTGATTTGGTGCAAAAGCGTTTTTTGTTACATAGTTTTAAAGGTCATTTTAGAAAGAAAGAAAGAAAAAAAATGAAATACTTTAACTCAAACTGGCCCACGTGACCCACAAGTAAATTTTCCGTTCAATTCGAGTTAACGGTCAAATTTTTTGAATTAACGGACGAAAAAAGTCAAATTAACGGTCAAAAATTCAAATTAAAGTTCAAAATTTTCGAAAACTGAAAAATAGAAAATTCGAAGCGTTTTCATACCAAAAAAATTGATTTTGAAAAAATATTTTTTTTTTAATTTCAGTTTAATTCTCATTGATTTCATTTTCAATTTTCATGGTTTTCCGTTAATATTTTGGTCATAGTGTGTTCAGCAAAGTTAGAGCTGTCAAAATGTTGTCATACATCATTTTAAGACTTTTCATACAAAAAATTCAAGTTATTGATCAAGATATTCGAAAATTTATTTGAAAACTTAATTTGTTTTTTGAAAAACTTGTTAAAAATTTTTAAAAATTCAAGACAATTTTTGTTTAATTTTTAATTTAAATTATTTTTAAAAAATATTTTAAATTTATTGAAAAATTTGTGTTAAAACTTCCAAAAATCTTAAATCAAGTTTTTTTTCAAAAGTTCGTGTTAAAATTTTCCAAACAAAAATCACATCAGAGAAATTTTTAAAAAGTTCGTTGTAAAATTTTGAAAATTTTATTTGAATTTTGACCGTTAATTTAAAAATTCCGTTAGTTCAAAATTTTAAAGTATTTTTCACAATTTTTTAAGAAAACTTCAAAATTTGACTTTAAATTTTAACTTACACTCATTTTCATCACTGGAGTTTTCTAGTTTTTATAAATTTGAAAATAAGTCCGATAACAATTTTATATTTCAATTCAATTAAATCAAATGCACTTTTATGACTAGATTCGTTAAGTTTGATAAGAATTTTTTTTTCAATTTTTAAAATATTTTTATAAATTTTTTTAAAATTTAAATTTAATTTTTAAGGTTTTATAGTACTTTTTGAATATTTTTTTTAAAATTAAATTTTCATTTCACTTTACATTTTTTTTGAAGTAAATTTCATTGAAAAACTTTTTTAATGATATTTAAAAAACAAATATTTTTTGAATTTCCTCTCACTTCCATAAAATTTCACTTGAAAATCAATCATAAGTTGATTATTAATTAACAAGAAGAAGAAAATACAAGAAAACTTAAATATGTTTTTTTTTCTACACAATTCTTTAAGTTTTACTTAACCTTTTATTCTTCCTCTTTTTTTAATCTAATTCTTGTTCAGTTCAAAAAAAGGAAAAAAGGTTATCTCTTCAACTCACACTGTAATCAAATGTGTCTATTTTATCCTTTACTTTAATTATTTATTTGAAGAAAGAAAAGGAGACATTTAACTTGGATTGGTGCGAGTTGTTAAAGACACGTTTAACTTGTTCAACACTTCACACTTAACTAATGCTGAATGTACGCTACGTTTATTTGATATAAAAGTAAAATAATAATAATAATAGATAAAATAATACAATCTGACAGTAATTGAATCAATTTATACGTGTCCCTATTCTTGTATTCATAGAGAAGAGACGACACAAAAAAAATGTAGAACTGTATCTAAACAATTGGACACTGTGTGTGTGTTTGTAGTCGTATATGTGTAAACATATCAAATCACCTAGATTTTTGTTAAAAAGCAGCCCTCTTTTAGAAGTTTTATTACCGTTATCTCTGTACGTATATTGTGTGTAGCGTATACGCATGTGTATACAGTTATCACCCTCCTCCTATTTCATCGCCCTCTGAAAGTACATACAGCATTAGATAGGAGCAGTAAAATTGTATTTATTGTAAAGACGTAAAATCGTCTTTCGATCAACGTAAAGTGATTTGACCCGTATTTGACATTTAATCTGTCAACTGTAGATTTTTTTTGAATTTTGCTGTCTTACTTCCTAACTGGGTACGCAGGTGAAAGTTTGACAATCTCTACTTACGTACAGAATTTTTGAAGTTTCTGTATGTGCATCTATACAAAATAAGCTGTCAAGTTTTATCTGCTTACCAAGTAAGAAGCTTGCTAAGGGAAGGTAAAGCTGTGACAATTATTGTTAATGTCAGATTCATTTGAAGTTTCGGCAAAAGCTTATTTGTTTATTATGAAACTTTTTTGACAACCTGTTGACGTTTGACGTTTCTAATACAAAATTATCTGTCATTGTTGGCAATTTTTAAGTTTCTATATCATTCAGTTATTTTGTAGAACGTCAGACTGTTCTAAAAGCGTTCTTAAAAAAATTTCAGTATCTAAAAGTATTCTATAAAAATTTACTTATCTCTCATTAAAGCCTCGTGAGCCTTCTGCACCTTACATCTGACCTGAGTGCTCAGTTTAATGCCCCTCAAATAACAATTTTGACAATTTCCAGAAACGTCAAGTCACTTTCCTGCCTAATTTAGTCATATTCCACACATTCTCGGTATGTTTAAATAACATAAAGAAAAATGTAGGTATCCTTTAGATACACTTTACCTCAATTCAATTTCAATTCAATACTTTGTCTGCACCCACATACCAACACACACACACACACAGCGCATATTCCACTTTCCTGTACATAGAACATTGACGACATATTGCATTCATTTTATATTATTTAAACTCTTATCATCGGTACTTTTCTTTCACATTGACTTGCCGTCTCTTTCTAGCAGCCAATCATTTTTATTCTATTTTGATATCAAAATTATATTGTTAGGGTACGCCCTCGAATTGTAGCGTGTATGTGTGTGTGTATGTGATAAAATAATTTTTTTGTTTGTCCTTTATTTAACTTGTTCTCGCTTTTAATTTTATTTTATTCTAGTTCTATTGAATTCAATTCAATTATAATAATAAAACATAAAATAAATCAGAAATGTCTTTCCCTGAAATTCCTATCAAAGGAGTAGGTGTTAGCATAAGACGAGTTATCCATGTCTATGAGGACGATAAAAAAAATCATGTACGGACATTTTTTTATTCTAAATGTTTAGTTAAGGCTATCAATTTTCCTAGAAATGTACGTAAAATATGAAAAAAGAAAAGGGAAATGGGAAATTTAAGGCAAAAAAAATTATTTATGAACTAGAATTCAATTAGACCGGAACTTGGCGTTGTTTTCTTTTTGTTTTTGGATCATAATCGTATTTGTGTGTGTGTGTGTGTGTGTGTGTTTTTGTTTTTCCAAAGTTTAGTTAATTAAAATCGATTTTCCTTACATATTTTTACTTTTGTACTTGGTGCTTGTCAATTTATTTAACTGATTGAAACCTTTTTGATGTTTATCGTACATTTACATGTACGTACACACACACACACACACCTACACCCACGAAAGATATCATATTGATTAAATAACCACCTGAGCGTCAACAAAACCATAATTAATGCTATTGACATTTGTATAATTATAATTTTAACATGACTTTGAGTTGTGTGTGACTGTTGTAATAAAATATCATTTCATGTTTGAATGGGTTGCGCTATATAAGTGGAAAATAAATTGACTTTTGTTAATTATCGTTACACACACTCAAATTACAGTCCAAATTGTATTCATGTGGGATTTGCAATGAATAATTAATCATTATCATCATGAAATTTTTGTATTAATTTTACATTTAAAATGACCAATATTCGATTTTAACGGTCAAAATAATTCAAATTCATTTTTTTAACCCATAACAATATGAAATGCAATGAAATGTAATCAAAAAGGTCAAAAGAGCATGAATTAATCAATGTTTCATGTTCCATAGTAAAAAAAAACACCTAAATTAAAGTTATCAAAGTTATTTGTTATCAATGATCAAATGAAATTCATTTAGTTAAGTAAATGTTTCATTCATTCATTCACTCACTCACAGAAAACAGTAAATTATGCTTTTCATTTATGATGATAATTTGTAAATAATGATATGGAATTTTATATATGATTATTTAATATCGATTCAATTTCAATGAAATAAATTGGTTGAATTGATGGGGTTTAGTTTAAATATGAATTGAATTGAATTGAAAATTATTATGAAAAAAACTTGATTTGGGTTCTAGCTTACATGTTCTGGGCAAAAAATGTACTCAATGTTATATTTGGGTTGAATTTTGTCAAAAATTGCTCTCAAGTGTCTTCACAGGGTTGAATTTGGTCAAAAATTGCTCTCAAGTGTCTTTTCAGGGTTGAATTTTGTCAAAAATGCTTTCAAGTGTCTTTTCAGGGTTGAATTTTGTCAAAAATGCTTTCAAGTGTCTTTTCAAGGTTGAATCTTGTCCAAAATTGCTTTCAAATGTATTCACAGGGTTGAATCTGGTCAAAAATTGTGTTCAAGTGTCTTCACAGGGTTGAATCTGGTCCAAAATAGCTTTCAAGTGTCTTCACAGGGTTGAATCTGGTCAAAAATTGCTCTCAAATGTCTTTTCAGAGTTAAATCTGGTCAAAAATTGCTCTCAAGTGTCTTCTTAGGGTTGAATCTGGCAAAAATTGCTCTTAATTGTCTTTTCTTAAATTTTCAACACTTACCTTGCATTTTCTTTTAATTCAATTCCATTCTCAATGAACATGCCCCTTAATTTTTTTTTCGTTAATTTCACATCAAAACCAAAACAAAAACATTTAACGACCAAACGACTATGAATCATAACAAACCACATCCAGTATTTACATGAAAATTTCAAATTTAATTGCGTTTTAATTGAATTTCAATAAATTTAACCATTGACCATCACCAAAAAAGACACCAAAATGCTCTTTATTGTTCCTGCATCTCCCAGATATGGCAGCATCGTTGTCGCTTTGTTAACAATCGCACAATTTGTATTTTTAATGTGGGCAATTACGACAAGTTATGATATTCCCGAGGCACAAGCCGGATTTAAAGTCATGGTCGTTGTTTTTGGACTTGTCTGTATTTTTGTATCAATTTTATTGATTATTGGTGCGATTAAGGTAAGGAAATTTGAATTAAATTGAATTTAAATTAAAATCACGTGAATTTCAGCTCTCACGCAAATTATTGCTGCCTTACATGTGCACAATGTCAGCGTTCGTCCTGATCTATGCCGTGGTCTTCATTGTAATGCTTCACGGTGAACATGGACAAAAAGATTGGATCCATTTGACATTAATGGCACTCAACATTTGTTATTTGATCGGAGTGGGAGCACTTTATCGTGAAATTTTACGCGCAGAACGACCCGAATTCGTAAATATCACGATTTCACCACAACCATTACAAAGGTATTGAGAAACTCGTCAAAGGAATTTTTTTGCAATGGAATGAATCTCACAAAAGGAATCTGGGCTTGAAATAAGTAAAAATTGAAATGTGTGCTGTGAAATTTAACTGTTAATTTTTATTTAAAATTCGAATTATTATTAAAATTTAATTTAAACATGAATCGTTCTGTAATTTCGATGCGCATGCAAACACGCCGCTAAATATCTCATTTTATCTGCTTCCTGGATTTTTTTGTACAGAATTCCCACGCCATATGTCATGAGTATGTTAAATGCAATGAGTGAGATATGAATGTTGTCCATGAATTGATTGACACCCCGGATTCGGACAACAAAGACAAAAATGTGGATTGAAATGAGGGCTGCCATTGAGAAGAAAAACGGGATTATCATTAATTTGTTTAGTTGAAGTGCACCAAAGAAGGCAAATGATGCTGCAATTGCATTTATAAGGAGAATCGCCACTAAATATTTCGGTGTCGATTCTGAGATGCCTTTTGAAGAGGAGGCAACACTTATGGTGATGGCGAGGAATTCAATTATCACTAAGAGACTGGCGATGGCTCCAATGCAACGTGACGTGATCGGAACAGGCATTTTATGGTTATTTTTTTTTCAATTTAATTTAAATTTTATTGGCGTGACTTCTTCAATGCTTGAAATGAGACTGTGCGCTTATTTTGAGATGAATACAGTTTTTATGTGACAATACAATGAAGAAAAAAAAGGTCATCATACCTTCGATGATAAGGATGATGATTAATTCTTGTACAAATTTTGGTACACTAACACTAAAATGATTATTAGAAAAATCAATGCAATACAAATTTATGAGAAAATTTACAATGTCAATACAATTTCATATAAAATTTGTGTTTCCTAGGTCAGTGAGAATTATTTTTTTCCTTGAAACTTCAATCATAAGTTGATTTTGCTTGAGCAATTTCCTCAGTTCCACTCCTTCCTGGATTCTCTAAAACTTGATCTGGTTGTATGACATTCAATTTCATCAATCTTCGTTCTTCGGCAGTAAAAGTCAACTTGAGTCCCATTTCCTTCTCATGTTGTTTCATGTGAACGCGATAATTTCCACGATCTGCGAATTTTCGTGAACAGAAATTGCATTCATACGGTTGCTCACCTGCAAAATTAAAAAAAAAATACAAAAAATGATAAAAAAAAATATTAAACGTAATTTTGAATGAAATGCATTAGCGCATTTTTAGTTTTCGATTTCAGTGAAAATTTTGATTTTTTTTTCTGAAAAATTTGATTTAATTTTTTTTTAAAAATTAAAATTTTTATTTAAAAGCAGACAATTTTTAGCTGAAATTTTTTTTAAAATTAAAATTTTTTAAGAAATTTTTAATGAAAATTTCAATCTAAGTTATAAGAAATTCAGAATGTTTGATTCAAAAATTTGATTTTTTTAACTGATTTTTTCAAAAAAAAATATTTTTATATAAATTTCAATTTCATACTAAAAATTTTGGTCAAACATTTAAAAGATTGAACTTTTTATCTAAAAATTTTACTTTTGCATGAAATTTTGAAAATTTCCCATTTAATTTTTGAAAAAATTTAACCGAATTTTTCAAATGAAATTTTTTAAAAAATTATTTTTTGTGAAAGTAAAAAAATTTTGATTTTATTTTTTGAAAACTACTGAATTTAACCGTAATTTTTTTGAAATTTTCGATGGTTTTTCGAAAATTTTGATCTAAATTTGACTTTTTAAAAAAATTTTTTTTGTGAAAGTAAAAAATTTGTTTTTTTTTTGAAAATTACTGAATTTAACCGTAATTTTTTGAAATTTTCGATGGTTTTTCGAAAATTTCGATCTAAATTTGACTTTTAAAACAAAATTTTTTTGAAAAATTTAAAATTTCTCTTAAAATTTTCGAATTTTTACTTTTTATGAAAATTTTTATGTAAATTTTAAAACATTCAATTTTATTTTTTTTATTTGAAAATTTTTTTGCTAAATTTCACAAACAGTTTCAATGAAAGACCACACTGACAAAAAAGACGGACGGTTCAAGTCATCCAAAAAGCGCATTTTTTCAATATTGACTGGAAAACTGTTAAAAACGTACATTAAATTTCAAAAAAATCGCATTTTTGTTACTCACCTGTATGAATTCTCATGTGAACCTTCAACGACTGTTTACTTTTCATGGATTTCCCGCACACACTGCAAACCGATAGCAATTTCTCTGGATTCGTGTGTTCCAAATTATGCTTATTCAGTTTATCTCTCGAGGCATATCCTCTTCCGCACCAACACTTGAACGGCCGTTCACTCTCCGGCAAATGTGTCGGAATATGATTATCCATATTCGATTTCTTCAAAAAAATCTTATGACACTGCGGACATTCATACTTCTGTTTAGCTGACGCTGCTGTATGCCGTGCAGTTATATGTGCACTAAGTGAACTTTCATTAGCCAAAATTTTCCCGCACAATTTACATGGAACTGTCCACACGGACTTGCCAATTTGATGTCTCGCGAACAAGTGTTTGTCGTGTTCTTCTTTTCGCTTAAACACCATCGGACATAAGTGACAAGTGTATGATGCAAAGTTCTTGAAATGAAATTTAATGAGATGACCTCGCAAGGCACCACGCGACGTAAGTCGTTTATCACAATGAGCACAAATGTAAGGACGTCCATCGGAGACGGTGTGTTGAAGGAGATGGTTATGCATCCGTGAACGTCGCACTTGCTTGGAACAAATGTGACAGATGACGAAATTGTGACCGTAGTAACTTTCTTTGTTAGGCCCATGATTGCCGCCAATGTGATTTCGCAGTTGGTGATATGAAGCAGCTCGGAAACTGCAATACGAGCATTGAAGGATATCGACAGTGTCTTTTTTGAGGCAACAGTAAGCATGGGTAAGTCGATCATTTGGATCAGGGAATTCCTGGTGACATCCAAGACATTTAATGTCGGAATCTTGTTGGAATAAATGCAAGTTGCGATGACGAATTAACACGGAAAACTGTTTTGTATCGAAGCCGCACATGTCACACTTCAGTGAATGTGGATCGAAATTTGATATCCGTAATTGTTTGGTTTTCTGTTTCTCAACCCAGATTTTAACGCCATTTTTCTGTTCAAAGCACTGATAGAAAGGAGCTTTAATTTGATTCAAATCTGGTAAAATTACACCTTCAGGGATTGTGAACGGTCGTGGTGCTCTTTGTTTGACCTTCAATTTCCCTGCTTTGAATTTACTTTTGATGAGATCACGACCGATGCAAGTCCTCGTATGAAATCGAACAATATCAATTCTTTCGAATATGCTGTCACATCCCAAGCAGTGATATTCCTTTTCCGATTTCTTTTCAAAGAAATGTGCAGCACGATGAATTAGAAAATCGGGATATGACGAGCATTCACGTTTCTTAGTGCCACAAATATCACAAATGTGCTTTGAGAGATCAAAATTTGTCACGATTTCTTCATTAGATCCCCATTGACGTCGATACAGGCGTTGATTTGAATTTCCTTCTTGGATTTTTTCAGATTTTTTTGATTTCCGTTCTTTGGTTCTCGTTGAAGGAGCTTCGTATTCATCATCATCGTCACCATCTGAATTGAAATCCGAGCTATCATCTGACATTGACGGGTCATCCCATCCATGATTTTCATCCCCACTCATCGCCATCTCTTCATCCTTTGCCTCTTCAACATCCTCCGTTTTAATTACAATTTCCGGCTCAGCTTTAATGTTAATTTCCGAGATCTGGATCTTTTCCGCATCCTCAAACGCTTCAAAGTCCTTCACCTCCCTCGTACTAAAATAAACATTCAATTCAATGCATTCACTACAATTCCGACAATTAATTTTGAGTAAATCATTTGTTTTGTGATCCTTTTTCACTTGAATCGTCTCTCTGTATTTTGAAATTACATTCAAATCGGGACGTGCACAGATTTCAACGAAAATTTCATGCGGATTCGGATGATTTATGATTAAATTTACTTTTTGTGCACTCATTTCAATGGAATTTCATTAATTTAATTGATTTTTTTAAATTTAATTTTAACTTTCAATCACTTTCATTTCAATTTAATTACCAAAACAATTTTAAGTTGAAAATGACTTAAGTTGACGTAAGATTTCGTTAACGATCGTAATCGTAATTTTATGATCGGAATTGTTTTTAAAAATGTAAACAAAACAAATGATTTTAAATTAAAAATCAACAAAATCTGATTGAATTGAATTAAATTTAAATGAAAATAAGTCGAAATTTACCATGAATTTTATTCCAATCTGTAAGCTGTGTCTCGTCAAAGTGGAGAACGATCAAATAAGTAAAATTTCATCGGAAGATACAATTAAAATGACGATGAAAATGATTGAGGACGTTTTTCAGGATGCGGTAAAATTTGATTCAATTTAATTCAATTCAAAAAATAAAATTTGATTTAAATTTCAATGGAAATTTTTCAGATTCTGTTAACTACGAATGAAATTCTATCGATTTGTAAGACGTGTCGATGGAAATTAAACGACATCCACACATACCGGAAATTGGTGATCAAAAATCAGAGGAAATATGAGGAGAAAATCAATGAATTCATGTCCAATGAGTGTCAGGATTCGATACAAAATGATGGATTTGAATGTGATGACACTCACATCATGGACGATGACGACGCAGAATATTTAACTGAGGAAATTGTGATAAAATCTGAGCCAATTACATGTGAAATTGAGGAATTCGATACCAAAAATGAGGAAATTAAAGTAGATCCCGATACAAATTCTCTTCCTCGTACTCGAAATGGACGCCTTAAAAAGCTTTTCAAAACCGAAGGAGGTACAATTCAAACTCGGGAAAAGCATGACAAAGACAGGGAAGACTTTGAAATCATCGCTTCACATTACGAACTTATTTGCGAGTTATGTCCAGATTATCCGAAATTTCCTACATATCGCACTGTTACACGTCACTACACACAAGTCCACAAATCTCGCAAGCTCTTCAAATGTTGCGGCATAAAATTGCGTAATCGCACACTCGCCGTTGAACATGCACTGGCACATCGCAATCCAAAGATCTGTGAATCGTGTGGTGCCACTTTCGTACAAGAATCGAAATTCAAACGCCATTTTTATGAGTGCCTGCCTCGATATTCATGTGATTTGTGCAAACAACTTTTCGCCAAAAAGTCAGATGTGGCGGAGCACATGCAAGTGAAACACATTTATCGTCCAAAGATTTTATGTGAGACGTGTGGCAAGGAATTCAGCTCAATTGCTACCGTGAATGCGCATGTAAAGGTAAAACATTTGGGATTGAAGCGTGATCGGGAGTTTGTCGAGTGTCCGGAATGTGGTAAAAGGATGTTGAAAGTTAACATGAAAACGCATATTGTGGATCATCATCAGCGAACGGAGCCGTATGCATGCAATGAGTGTGGACGAACTTTTACGACAAAAAAGAATTTTAGACGACATGTGAGGACGGTGCATGTGGTGGGACGGAAATTTAAATGCACGATTGAAGGATGTGGGAAAGCTCTTTTGACACCGGAAAGTTTAAGGGAACATATCGCGATTCATACGCAGATTCCATTATATCAATGCAAGTACTGTGAATGGTCTTTCAAGTCAGCAGGGAATTTTTATGCGCACATGAGACGAAAACATCCGGTCGAGCATGCTAAAATGAAAGAGGAGACCAAGAAAAAACTTTACGGTGACAAGGAAGATCAAGAAAATAAAATTACTTAAATTTCATTACAAAAAAATTGAGGTATATTTTATTGCATTATAAATATTTTTATCAAAAAAATACTGCTTAAATATTGCATTGAATGTCATTGAAACGTGAATTTTGACCGTTAACGGTCTCATCCATATCCCCTAAAGGCCCTAAATGATATAAACGCATCCAGGCCATGGACGATTCCGACGATTGTTCCAATGTACTATGAAAATGTTAATTTTCAATTAATTCTTGAAATTTAATTTTCTTTTAAAGGTAAGGAAACTCACATAAACTGCTGTCATGGCCGGATACGCGTGATTTGCGGTATGGATCAAAAATTTTGGATAGAGCCAGACATTGACGGCGAATCCCATGTACGATGAGGCACTCAAATACAAACAGCATGCGGTTAAATTGAAGGCTAATTCCTATTAAATTGAAAAAAATTAAAAATGTTAAAATTGTTGGTCATGTTTTGATCAAATGTGACATATTTTGAATAGAAAAAGATAAAAAAAAATGTATGGTCTATTAAAATAAAAAAAAATTGTGATAAAATGAGATCAAAACAAAATCTCTCACCACCTACAAAGCAAAAATAAATATAAAATTCATACTCACAAATAGACTTTGTCGTACCAAATGATATGTTTTCTCTGATAAAATGTAGCAAATCAACAGAATTGTCGATGTCATTACACATGCCGAGGCCGTTGTGAGAAATCCATGAAATGCCTGACCGATATCACTTGCATTACTCATTCCAAATTGCACTAAAAGCGTTTGACAAAAACTTCCTAATAGAATTTCAAATAATTTTAATAGTCCAGATTGGGATGTAATAAATCCGAGATGGATGCACGAACAGACACGAAGTCCACAACAGATTTCAATTCCACCTGAACCGAAATCGCCACGACCTGAATTTCCAGTGCGATACGAATTTTGAGGCATTCGAATGACGGTTGATGGCATTTTATTTTAATATGAATTTTTAACCCTCAACTTCCAAAACTTTAATTTCAATTCAATTTCATCACACTTTGTAATCCGAAAAAATGCAATTTAATCGGGACGAGACACAATCGAGACGATACCGGCCGGAAATGTTTTCTCAATTGTTTATTTTATTTTATTTCATATATTTATTTATTTATAAGAATCTTTTTGTCTTAGAAATTCTATTTTAATAGGAACATATGTTGCACTTCATATGTAAATGCACTCACGTTGAATTTATAATTCAATGTACTTTTAAATATGAAAAAATCACGTTAAATCCCTTTAACTGTCGAGTATTGAATGAGAACAGAAAAATTTAAAGGAATTTTATTTGAATGGAAAATCTCCTGGGGTGCTCTTAAACATCTCTGTACGTGTACGTGCATCTGTGTGTACGCATATGGGATTTTTCATTAACTTTCTTTCTTCTTCTTCTTTTATATTCATATTCTTATATGAATATGTGTAATATTTTTATACTGTATTCAAAATGTGTTTCATACATAGAAATGTCGTGTTGTAAGGAGAGGTAAATAAATATTCTAAAAATATGCCACTACATTGAGTGAATAGATAATAATGTGAAAAATGAAGAAATCCTCATGATTTTCAAGTAAGTCAACGTGTTTTTGTATATATTAATTTTTTTTTTATTTTTAATAGAAGAGCAGACAAAACATGAGCAGATGTGTTCAATTCAAGTTCAAGTTTAATGGTAAAATTTCTACGCAACCTTGATGCCAAGGGTGGGGTGACCCACAAATATGATAGTGTCAATTCGTACTATTTCGCGTTAATACCCTTTGTACCAAAAAAAAACAAGGAAATTCATAAAATTTACCCTGTAGTCGAAATGGTGTCCACCACGCAGAACATCGTGACTGTAGCTTAATTTAAGAAAATGAATGCTGAAAAATATAACAACCAGCCATCTGAATTTATAAACATTGACAAAAGTGAAGCACTATTTAATTCGATCCACATTTCTCTTAATAGCATGTCGACTCAATCATTCGACAACGATTGCTTTGATGCCTTATTAAAATTCAAGAAAAAGCCAGATTTCACATCAAAAGAATGGCAGCACTCGCGCACCAGGTGTACTGCTACTCTCACATGGTGAGGAGTTTAAAATTATATCTTAAGGCTAATTTTGGTATCAAAGTCTATTCAGATGCATTATCATTTGTTCTTTGCCCGATAATGAGTTCATTAAAAGTCAGAAGACTGAAAGTCAAGAGACTCAAGAGTTCGACTCGGGAAATAATAAAAAAGATGATATTAGAAATTACAAGGATGGCTTTTTTTATTTGCTTTACTTCTGAAGCTTCTTTGTCTGATAGTCAATTGCAGCTCTTTCAGTCACATTCTATATGAGCTTTGGCTTAATTTTTCGGTTTTGGTGGGAAAATGCACTTGAAACGAATAAACTCAAAAATCATTCAAAAAACTTCAAGCTTTTATGCGACTGTCAAATCGATATTCATCAAGATCATCAAGAAATATTGGAATTTGATTCAACAGAAGATGTTCCCTACGTTAAAGTTGTTTACTTTGCATCTTTAAGAGATAAAACTAAGTTTTATATTCTATTTAAAAAAAATTTTGGAAAAAAATGTGAAAAAGTAACAGACACAACACAAATGACCAACCCATTTTACTTTCCAGAGCTAGGCAAACATTTTTATAGCGTTATTCTCAACCGTACAGCGTTTGTCTCAAATATTTTACATAAAATTATTAACCATGCAAGAAAAATAAATGGATTTGATGAAAACCCGCTTAAAAGACTTTCAAACAGCAAAATAGAATCATGGTTTAATGAATTTAAAATGATTATACCGACTAAAAAAGAAAATCCATTGCTACAAGAAGATAACTGGGGAGGAATTTAAAAGACAACTAAGAAAAAATTTTGAATACTTACCACATTTTTAAGGGTAAATTGAACATTTAATATAATTGAAAATCAGAATTCAATCAATTTGAATTTCTTACGCAGCCCATTTGATATTTTTACTCAACCAAAATAAAGGAACCAACCATGTGGCGAAGGGTTAAAATTTGACAAAAAATAAAAAACTATAATTTTTTTTTAATAAAGCATTTTGATTTTATTTTTTCCATTTTTTTCTAAATATTAACAAATAATAATAACATATTTTTTTTTCTTATCCTAAGTTTAAAATTTCAAATTAAATTTATCATATTTTTTATTACACTTTTTCTTCTAATATAAAATAAAAACCAATTTTGATTTTGATTTAATTTAAGTAAATAATTTTTTCCTCGAATAAGTATCAATTTCTAAAATGTAACAGAATGACAATGAGAGAACAAAAATTAAAATGTGACTAGCCTTCTACACTTAAAATATGGATCGTATAACATTTAACATAAAATTTTCTTTTTTTTATAAAATCTGAATCGAATATAAAACTTAAAATTTAACATTGTTTATGAAATGTGGCATTTTTTTATGGGAATTTTTTTTTTCTATCACTAGTATTTACAGATATTTTTTTCATTTTAATTTAAATTCTAATTCCTAAGATGATTTAATACCAAAACAATCATTGAAGAATTTGCCAAGTGTGTGATACAGATGTGGTCTTACTCCGACAAGGCCGTGATCCTCATCCGGATAACTGACTTCCTTGAATAAAATATCGGCTTTTTCAAGGGATTTCGCTAATGCCATTGATTGTTGGAAATGCACATTGTCGTCTAACGTGCCGTGAATTAGTAGATATTGTTTGTTTCTAAATCCCTCGGTCATTGTGCTGAGACGTGAATCGATGTAAGATTGAAGATTTTTTTGTGGTACATCCATGAAACGTTCCGTGTAAATTGAATCGTAATACATCCAATCTGTAACGGGTGCGACACTTGCGGCACATTTAAATGTCTTGTCTGTGTCTTTTGCGAGAGCGAGTCCTGACGCATATCCACCATAACTCCAGCCCCAGATGCCGATGCGATTTGGATCGATGTATGGAAGGGTTTCGGAAAGTTTTCTATTAAAAAAGGGAAATGAAATTAATAAGTTTTGACTTTAATAAGGGAAATTTAAATGTCATACCTTGCTGTATTGATTTGATCCTGAATTTCAACTGTCCCCAATTTCTTGTAAATTTGATGTAAGAGCTTATCACCGCGCAATCCAGATCCACGTCCATCAATTCGCGCATAAATGATTGATTTATTTGAAGCGAGGTGACTTCCCCAGTCCAATGTGAATTTCTTTACAACTGAAAATGAATCGGGACCTCCATAAACGTCAACTAACATGGGGTATTTGACACGTCCACTTCGATCAATCGTTCGAGGGACTTGTAACATGACTTTTGCCGTGAAATCCGTCCCTGTTATAGGAATTTCATGAATTTCCGTTTGTGGCACTGCCTTATTTGACACCAAATCCTCTAAATGTTCATTTTTCTCCCATAAACTAAGGCGTTGCAATTCAATTTTGCCAGTTACTTCCTTGAAAGTGTACAAAAATTCTTCCGGAATGTCAGGGCCTTTGTGTGATAAGATGAAAAACGATCCATCTTTACTGAAATCTGCATCGAAATAGTCTTGTGGTCGTTTCGTGTAACTTGAAATGAGTCCGCATGTCAGACATTGGGGCTCTGCATTCGCTTCACCCTTAATTGCAAATAAGTGCTTTGATTCACTACTATTTGCCATATTTGCGGTGTAAAATATCGTGTTAGAGTCGGGATTCCATTTCATCAGCTCTGTGACAACGAATTTGCCTTTTGTGAGTGGAATTTGTTTGCCATTCGCTTCAACTGGGATCATTGAGACATGTCGATATGGACCTCCATCATTTTCCTGGGGTTGTGATGCCAAAATCGCCATTGCACTTCCATCCGCATTGAAAAGTGGTTGCGTAAATAATTCAATCCAACCGGTATTTGATTCAAGTGATGCAATTGTCTCACATGTGTCTAACTGACATTTCCTTATCACAGCTTTATTTTGAATTCGATTCATCCAGACTGTGATTAAATTGCTGTTGTCAGCCCATGCCACTGTTGCAATGATATGCTCATCTGTCACTTCACTCGGTGGGTTGATGACAGTGAGGTCAACTGCACGACCAGCACTCAAATCCTCAAGATTGGCAACAATCAGGGTGACTTTTGGATTGGGAGCTCCCGATTTCGGGTAATGCACAAAACGGCTATTCGGATATTGGAATTCCAATCGACCAGCAGGACCATAAATCGGAATATCAATGAATGGAACTTGAGTATCGTCGAATTTGATGAATGACAGAAGATTTCCGTCGGGACTAAACCAATATGCCGTGTTCGAGGAGAAAACTTCTTCTTCGTACACCCAATCAGGAACCCCGTTGTAAATTGTGGGCTTGCCATCGGTTGTTATTCTAATTTCAGTCTCTTCTGGTGATTTTTTGTAATACAAATCATAATTGTAATTGAAAATTATCCCATTTGACTTGGGATTCCATTCAGCGAGCAGTAAAGGCGCTTGCACTCCACCAACTTGAAGTTCCTTCACTTCTCCTGTCGCCACATTGAGAATGTCGTAAATTGCACTGAAACTACTGCGAAATAACTTGCGATAATCACGTGCTACAAGCAAATATTTCTCATCATATGATAAACTGAAAGTAACACCCTGATTCAATGGCTCCTTATCACTTGGAATCAGGACTTGCGAAGAATTTGTCCGCACATTGTGTAATATGACATTTCCCTGTAAAATTGAAAACAAAAAATTAAATTTCATATCAAATTGAATGTAAATTTCCTTACAAGTTTATCACGAAAAATCATCTTATCATTTCCAGCCCATGATCCATTGAAGCTACTTGGATACATTCGACCTTCAAGGAAATCTTCAAGTCCAAGACTTGGACTGTCATCGACAATCGGTTCAGATCCTGAGTCATTTGGTGATCTCGTTAAAAATACACTTAAAATTACAATTATTGCTATGGCAACTAGGGCAATGAATCCATAAATCAGGAATTTTCGCAGTAATTTGTTTTTCTTCGAGGCGACCAGCTCCTGAAATGACATTTAAAGCAAAATTTATTGATTAGAAATTATTATTATGAGCAATTTCCTTTGTTTTTTTTAAATTGACATTGTCACATGTGTCACATTGATAAAAAAAAAAAGTGATAAATAAAATTATTTTCATTTTTTTATTTTTTATCAAACTACCTTTGAAATGAGTCGCACATGCATTGAAATGATAAAAAATTGCAAATTACTTTGAAAAATTTATATTTATAATAATAAATAATTTAAAAAAAACCCACAAAGCACTTGAAGAACTTTCCTGATAATGATAACTTGAATTTAAGCACACTTAGTTAGTTTTGAAGACAGATTAAAAATTTTATCTGTAAATTTTAGTGTGATAATCCGTAACAAACTTTTTTTTTTTAAATGTAAAAATTATTCGACCGTTGATTAATTTTTTTTTAATTGAAAAAGTTTTTTTAAGTCCTTAAAAAATAAAATTTAAAGTAAATAAATTAAAATAAAATGAGGAGTTAAGGAATTAAATTAAAGTTACTTTCAATGAATTCAATGAGGATAAAAATATGGTAAAATAAGGAAAATATGAAGGGATTTGCATAATAATGACATTTTCTTTATTTTTATGCATGAAATGGAAAAAAAATAATCCGTTTATGTTAAAATTTTATCAAAAAATTGTTTTTTACTGAATAATTTGAAAAAATTCGCTTTTGGGATCAAGATGGCTTTTGTCTGTTATGAGTGGATTTGAATTTTGAGGGTTAGTACAATTGATCTCTCACCAGATGGTGTACTTATTTCATCGAAAGATCTCTTAAGATGAATTAAATGAATTTTCACTGTCACATGTCGAAAAAGTTTAAGATGATTCACAGTGTCATCTTGTGACAGAATTGTAAAATGACGTATTTTTAATGGAAAATCAATCGTCAAAGTTCTGAGATTTTATTTTCACAGTTTTAGTGATATGAATAGACACAGAGATGCAAATTCCGCTATGAAACTTTGGTGACGAATTCTAAATAAGACATCTGGTGACAAAATTCCAATCTTAGCGATATCTAGCGACTGGGTTGTACAATAGCCTATTTCTGACAGATCAGCAAGTGACATCTAGTGATAAATCTTAAATAATGTCTTTTTTTAAAGGAAATCAATCAAAATTTGAACAAGCAATCTCAAAAACTAAGAATCATAATGTCAAAATATCTTCTTGAGCATAGGCAAGCTCAGTTTTAAAATCAGAGAAATTTATTGAACCGAATTAAGCGCCAACTGGAAATTAATCTCCTAAATTGCTGTCAAAACATGAAATTCATTAAAAATAAACATCGAACGAAGCTAATTGAAATATTAATCATTTAAAGTGCTGCCCTCTACAAATAAGTACTTTAAACTTATTTAAAACAATATTTTAAAAATCCTTTTTTGAATTCCAGAGACTTATTTTCTCAAATATCTGTAATTTGAGTCAATTTTTTTTCATTTTAATTCAAATTTAATTTCTTAAATCAAAATTAAATGAAGATAATTCATTGAAATTGAATTGAAACAATAATCCAAACCATTCAAAAGTATGATTTTTATTAAATTTAAGATTAGACAGACAGAAATTTGATTGATTGGGACAAAACCCAGAAACAATGAGTTATAAATAAATGAAAAAAAGTATCAAATTACCGCGTTTTTTGTGGTTTGTGTCTAATTGATTATCTTCATCATCAGACATTCAATTTAACTTGAGACGCAAATAATCACAAGTCATAGAACTATAAAAAAAATGAGGATGATGATTACAATTATAAAAAAAAAAAATGATAATAAGCCACTTTGATAAAAATTAAATAAAATTTAATAAAAATGCAAGGCATAATCAAGCACTTAAATACCGATAATGGATAAGAAAATGATAAGATTAGAAGACTAGAAAAAATTATTTCCTGATTTTATTGCCTTTGTGACGCCATTTCAAAGTAAAATGAAAGGAATTCACTCAAACAAGTTCATTAAAAAGTAAAACGAAATTCCTCCTTTAGTGGGACATGTTTTCTAGTCTTTTTATTGTTACTTCTTTTGTCTTTCTAGCTAATAAAATATTTAAAAGTTAAGGTACAACGATGTACATTACACTTATAAAACACATTTCATGATGATCTTTTGTGTGTGATGTTACATCGGTTTTTATGGGAAAATGTGTTACATTGACATCACATTACTTTCAATGGAGGGATGTTCAATTAAGGACCGTAAATTTGCTTAAGTTTGACATTTAATTGACAGTTGACGTTTCTCAATGGTTATGACTTTTATTGTAATGTCAAATCACTTGTCAAATTTCATTGTTCCCAATGTGCCAGATCTTGTAAGAGAGCTTTTTTAGTGAAATGTCATAGGGTCCAATTATTTTTGACATTTGACGTTTCTGTAAGTCAATCAATACAATAAATGTCAAAAAGGTTGTCAATTCAATTTCCAGTCAATGGATTTTACTTGTGACGAATATCAATTTAAGGTTCTTTTTTTAATATTTCATGGAAATTTTTTTACCCCTTTTGACGTAGTTCCCAACACTCAAATCCATTTAAATTCAATTTGACAGCTGTCACTTTTCAAGACATATTTTCTGGCGATTTTTGCGATTCTTACAGTAAGCAATGAAAATATTCCCGAGTTGAATATCATTCGTAGTCCTTTACACTTAAAAATCTGTATCATTTTCATCATATCATAAATCGTGTTGACACATGAAAGCGAAATGTTACATTTTGTGTCCATACTTTCTTCATATAAAGTAAGAAAAGTGTTTTAATTAAAAATATTTAAATTCAAATGAAAATAAAGTCATCAGACAAAGAATTTTGAGTCAAATTTCCAAAATTTACTTTATTACGGTTGAAATTTCAGGAATTTTCCTTGTAAATTTTCAACTTAAATTTTTTTTTTCAAGAATTTATCCTTTTCACATTAAAATGACATCATATGTAAACAAATAAGAACCCTTTAGCCATTAAAAAGAACGTTTATTTAAAACAAAAATAACTTTATGTCATGCATTTATTTATTTACAAAATAAAATCATGCTTCATAAACACGGTTCGTGACTGATTCACATCTTACAATTTTTATCATCATCGTACATTTTGATGCTATGTATCGTATACATGTGTGAGTGTGTAAATGTAAACAAACACCTGAATCAGTATAAATTTGTTTTTCTTATGCAATAAATAACAATGCCGCTTATTATTATTTTATTGGTAATTTTATATTGGATTACAATAATTTTCATGTTAAAAAATGTAAATAAAAAGTGAATTTAATTTAATTCAAATTCAATTCAATTGAATTGAGTTGAGTTGACATTTCAGTGTCATCTTGGTTAAGTTCTTTTGAATGTGGTAACATCGCTGATTGATTTGAAATTATCATGAAATTTAAAATGGAATTGAATGGTTCCTTAGAACAATGAAGGGTTAAATTTTAATTTATTTAAAAATGTTACGGAAGAACACCTGTGATTTTCTCACAGATAAATTAAAGGTAATTAATTTACATAAATGTTTATCAGAGTAATGAGCAAATATTTATAATCAATATTAAAATATTGTATTTCGTGTTTAATTAAGATTTAAAGAAGTGATTTAAAATTTTATGAAAAATTGTAAGGGTTTTAGAACATAAAATTTGACATTTGACGTTTAACTGTCAATTATCTGTCAAATATAATTTTTCACTTACGGACTAAGTTCAAAGATCAGAATTCCTTCTGACGTTTTAAAATTTCCCATACAAAATTTTGACGTTTCCGTATGAGTTTCTATAGAAAATAAACGTCAAGTGAAATGTCAAGTGATTTTCTATCCTATGGACTTTGCTAGTTAAACTGACGATCTATAGAATCGCTGTATGACTTGTAAAATGTCTAATCACCTCTCAAAATCATCTGTAAGAATATTTAAGTTCCCAGCACGAAACGAATTAAATACGTTTTTGCCCTTTTTCCCAATAAGCAATTGTTTAGACTTAAATCAGTTTTAAAGTTTCGTATTTGATACAAATTTTCATTAAATTTAAAGAGTTTCGATGAAATTACGAATAATTTATTGATTCAATTTTAATTTATTTTTTATTCAATATTTACATTTGCAATATTTACATTCCCTTACATTGCTGCTTGTATTAACTAACCAATTTCATCTAACCACAAAATTCATTGACTCAAATACAACATGAATCTCCACTGTACCAATCCGTATCTGATCACTTTCTTATGGAATTTTTACAATATCAGCATATTCGTGTATCGTAAAACCACGAAACACTTTTGCTTTTATATCGCAACACATTTTTTCATTCAATTATTCCAATTATGGTGCAGATTGGTGTAGTAATTAGCTGTAAATATTAGATTCCAACTAATTTGAGAGTGAAAAGAAGAAAAAATAACATCAATTTAATGAGAAATTGTATCAGGTTTCAATGAAATGAAATTAAATTGAAGAAAGTGATGAAACGTAATTGAAACGTGATTGGGCACTGGGAAAATTTCAATAGAAATTCTTACGGTAAAATTTCATAGACTGGAATTCATATTGACATTTGGAAATTTCTCATACAAAATTTTGATGTTTCCGTATGTGTTTCTATAGAAATTGAACTGTCAAATTCAATTTAGATAGATATGAAAAAAGCTCCAACGCGGACTCTGTGGATGCCATTTAATTTATTTACAGTGTTACACGCTGGGAATTTTGACAGATGACACGGAATATGACATTTAATCATAGGGTTGAACTTTTAATTTGACATTTCCGTGTGTGTATCTACAGAAAATATGCTGTCAATCATTTTTATTCCTTCTGATATATCCACAAAAATTTCTAGCGTCAAATCATCTGTCAAATGTCAAACTTCTCATTTTGATTTTATCCCTTTGTCAGTGTCAAATCATCTGTCAAATGTCAAACTAATCATATTAATTGTATCCCTTTGTTTTCAATGAGTTTCAAGATTCACTTTTCGATAAAAAAAATTTATTGATTAAGTTAAGTAATCGATAATATTTTTTATTGACTTATTACATTAAACTTTCACTATTTTTACTATTATTATTGTTATTACTTAATTATTTTTTTTTAAATTCATTTAAATATTTTTATTTATATACAAATTGTATTCAAAACACGTTTTGTTATGACCAACGTCCACCTTTTAATATTCATTCATGCCTTCCAAATTTCGGTGAGTACATGTGCATATTTAAAAAAAATTATAATTTGGTGATTTTTTTACAAATAATTCACCGAAAAATTCGCGATAAAATCATTTCAATTTAAAATGCCAATCAAAACAATTTGAATTGAGCAATACCTAGCAATTTCCGTCTTTGATTAAACACAAATAATAGAAAATATTATGATGGATAATCTGGCTGTTAATATTTAGATTTGTTGTCTCTTATCAGTGTTTTATCACTAATGTTATATTGACATGTTATGATTTATCTTGGAAATCGTCATCACAATCAAACGGGTAATAAATTGTACTTTGATTGTTCTCTGAATTGGAATTTTTTTGATTAACAACATGAATGAAATTGCAAGAAAAATTATTTCAAATGTTCTCATCGAATCAGCGGATTTTTATCGCAAATTTTGTAATTTCATGTTTATTTTTAAAATAAATCTACATTATTATTAAGGTAAACAATGATTTGGTATTTGCTAATTGGAAATTGACCAACACATGACAGGCATGTGTGTGAAGCTTACAATGAAGTGATTTTATTCATAAATTTGCAATTCTCATGTTCTTTTTTTTTTAACTTTACAGGCTATTCATTGAAATCTATTGTTGTATCTCTTTAATTGAAGATAATTTATACGTTTATACACTAAATGGCAAAATTTTATTATATAAGAAGCTTCTTTTGTTAACTGACCAACTTTTTGTTTGCAGGTTAATTACAGGTAGAGACGTCTTTCAAGGTGAGTATTCAATGATGACTCAAATTTAATGTAATGTTCTTTGTTTTTAGGTTGAAAGACGAGAGGAAAGGTGCTTAAAAGTACAGGAAACAGGAGTTATCTGAAGTTGAGGTTATGTAAAAGTGTTGTGCCTTGAAAACTGAAACCACAATAGGAGATAGGATAGTTTTTGAGACCGTGGTGGTGCCTTTGTAGAACCTAACCTAACTTAAGTGTTCCTCATCACACTAGAAGATCAATTGCTTGTGTATTATATACGTAAAATATCGTTTTAAAGGTAGTCAATTCGATTTCATGATCTGCCAAATGACAGGATAAAAGCTAAGGTTCAATAAGGTAACTCTCTCACAAATTATAAGTTTATATCTAAATTGTTCAAGTACTGAATTGCTCTATCTGTATCCAAAGAATGTAATTCCTCGAGTGTTCCTTGAAATCTTCGGATTATACATGAATTGATAATGAGTAGAATTGACTGCTCTGCTGCACCACAATCACATTTAGCTGAATCTATCACACCCCACTAATTGAAGCAATAATTATACCTGTCTTGATTTGTACGAATGTGATTTAAAATAACCCACAAGCAGCGGTGTATCTACCAGGTAGTTTGGCTACCCCTGAGATATCCACAATGTATGGAAATTTGATTCAAAATTTGAAAGAATTTTTTTTTTTACTTAGCCGGCTACCCTCATTAAATAAAGCTAGATACGCTCCTGCCCACAAGTGTCTATTTGAGTTCTTTCCTGCAACTTCTTCTGTTGTTGTGTTGCTTTTCCCTTGCTCTTCTGATCTGGAGCAATGTTTCTTCTACGACTTTGTAAAGGTGATCGATGTCAAACCAGGACGAAACCTGATTACATGGAATCACATTTAAATTCATAACTACTGGATTTAGACAGGTTTCTGAAGCTAAATTTAAATTTTATTCAAATTTAAAGCTTATGGTCATTAATTTAACTAGCCTAAAAATATATAAAATTATAATTTTTATTATAGGCTTCATCATCATCATTTCAAAGCACGGTAATCTAACTCTCATATCAAGTCTATTGTTTTATTTTATCACTCAATGATTATAAAGTTCATTGATTATGACAATCCTTGAAAAGAGTCATCAATATAACTAATAATAAAAATTACGATATAATTTCAGACTCTAACTTCAATAAAAATGACTGAAATCAGAAAAAAACTAGTTATCATTATAAATTTTTATCATAACCATGAAATTTACCATAAAACACCGGTTTCCCTCATCTCACTTTGAATTTAGGTCACACTCATATACACAAAACACTCCCAAATTCAAAATTCAATGAAGACGAGGAAAAAGGAAAAGTAAACAGACAAATAAATCACAGTTATATAAGAAAAGTTTTACACATCTCAGGACATGTAAAGTAAATATTTGCTCAAACTCACCTGCTCACTTTGATGAGCCATCTCAATTGAAGTATTATTAAATGATGGCATTATTATCTCATAGTATCGTTTTAATTTTTTTTAATTTGAAATTTAAATTTAAAATTTATCTTATATTTATTTTCTCAGATTTTATTTTTATTTTTATGGGTTAATTTTTTTTTTAATTTGAACTTGACACGGTCAGTTTGATGTTTATGTTCGGTCACGCTTCTATTTCTGTTTTTTTTGTAATGTTAATTTTTTTCCGTTTAAAATTAAATTCAGTTAAAATATTTCCTTGTAAATTGAATTCTTGTCACACTTTTAACTTGAATTCTGATTCCTTTCACTTGGTTCTTCAATTAAAATAAAAAAAATGATATAAAAAATGAAGAAGGAAAACGTTAAACGACTTTATCGTATAAATTTTAAACCAGTTTCCTTGATAGATGTCTTTTTCACATATGGATCAGAGATAATTATTATTTATTTATTTATATAAATATTATGAATAATAATTATGATACTAAATTTCATATACATCCGACTCTATTATTCAAGAAGGAAATATTTATGTCCGTATCAAGCAACGACCAAAACAGAACTGAACCAGTTGAATGTTTGAATGAAATAAAGGTATTTTTTTGTTATTTGTCGAATAAACATGTTTTGAGTACCTTTTTACTACACTTCTACAACTACTACTAAAGCAGTTTAATGAAAGAGTGAGCGAAGACTCTCTGTGAGTTTTGATTTACGTACTTACATAGGGAGACACGTTACTGAGATGTACTGGAATAGACAGTGTATGGATGATTGTATTAGGCGTGGGGAAAATGTGTAAGTTTGTATTTTTTTTGATTTATTTGAGCTTGTTCCATTTTCAACTTATATCACTTTGACCATGTTCGAATTTCAACTTGTTCCACTTTGAGCATGGTTCATTTCTAACGCGTTTCACTTTGACCGTGTTCGATTTTCAACTTCTTTCACTTTGAAAGTTTTCCATTTTCAGCTTGTTTCACTTTGGACTTGTCCGATTTTCAACTTCTGCCATTTTGAGCGTGTTCAAATTTCAACTTGTTCCACTTTGAACGTGTTCGATATTCAACTTGTTCTACTTTGAACGTGTTCGATTTTCAACTTGTTCCATTTTCAGCTTGTTTCACCTTGAGCGTTTTCGAATTTTAACTCGTTCCACTTTGATCGTGTTTCATTTTCCACTCGTTCCACTTTGAGCGTGTTCGATTTTCAGCTTGTTCCACTTTGAGCGTGTTCGATTTTCAACTTGTTCCACTTTGAGCGTGTTTCATTTCCTAATCGTTCTACTTTGAGCGTGTTCCATTTTCAGCTTGTTCAACTTTGAGCGTGTTCCATTTTCAATTCGTTCCACTTTGAGCGTATTCGATTTTCAACTTGTTCCACTTTGAGCGTATTCGATTTTCAGCTTGTTCCACTTTGAGTTTGTTTCATTTCCTACTCGTTCTAATTTGAGCTTGTTCGATTTTCGACTTTGAGCGTTTTCGATTTTCAACTTGTTTCACTTTGTGCGTGTTCGATTTTTAGCTTGTCCCACTTTGAGCGTGTTTCATTTCCTACCCGTTCCACTTCGGGCGTATTCGATGTTCAACTTGTTCCACTTTGAGCGTATTCGATTTTCAGCTTGTTCCACTTTGAGTTTGTTTCATTTCCTACTCGTTCTACTTTGAAAGCGTTCGATTTTCAGCTTCTTCCACTTTGAGCGTTTTCCATTTTCAGCTTGTTCCACTTTGAGCGTATTCGATTTTCAACTTGTTCCACTTTGAGCGTATTCGATTTTCAGCTTTTTCCACTTTGAGCTGTTTCATTTTCCAATCGTTCTCATGAGGAATGAGTTGAAAATGAAACATGTCAAAGCGGAAAAACATCAAATGAATAATTTCACCGTCCCTAACATTTCTCTCATACATTGAATCACATTATTTTGATATAACATCATACAATTTTCAAAATTTCTCACGTGCACATACATTTGCACAACAAATTTCATCACAGCAAAATAACGATGCCAATGACAACAAAATGTCCCATGTAAGAGATAGTAAGTACTTAAAATAATATCACAAACGGATGGTCTCCAACATTAGACAAGTAAGTGTATTAAATGATAGTAAAACTGATGTCTTATGTTATGAGTACGAGTGTAATTACAACGTGTTGATTTCATATGAAACTAAACAGATAAAAGGAAGAAGGAACATTGTAGCTGTCAAATTAAATCACATCAAAATCAGTTTTTCATTGTTTTTATGAATGAATGGATGAGTGAATGGACAAAAATTGATATGATATGAAATTAAATGAAATGAAACATGCTGACTTTTCGATTAAGTGAAAATATTTTACATCTCATGTGATTTTTCCCTCTGAATTACATTAAATGTACATTGTGCAAAGATAAAATCGGAATTGTCATTGTCTTGTCTACAATTTTTGGTGTAAAATTTAACATAACAAAAAAAGGGTCATATTTTGACTGTTATTTGTGGAATTTTGATACAATTTAAATTAATTTCCTATTCAATGTGAGATGAAATTAGCAATTTAACCCTTTAAGACCCGAATTTGGCATTGAAGGGTTAAAATTTCATTTTGATTGTTCTTTTTTCATTTTAATAATTCTTAAAGTCATTTAAAATCCAATTACGAGCAAAAGCACTCTCAAATTATAAATTCAATTCAAATTTCATGCTCCAAATATGTTTTAAGATGCTCATTACAATTCATTACAAAACGTTCGTTATTAACATTTTAATAAAAAAAATACACAAAAATCATTCAATTTAACAATTCAAATTAATAAATTTCAATTTTAATTTTTTTTTTCATTTTAATTTTATTGACATAGGTTAAGATTTTTGTTTTTGTTTATTTTTCATCATCATCAAATTTCATTGGAAATTCATGTTCAATTTCCTGAGTAATTATTGTTTTTGTTTGTTGATTGATTTTAATTTTAATTTCAATTTCAAATAATAATAATAATGTTAATGAGATGTTTTTTTATTTGCAAATGCATCAAATTATATTGATTTTCATACGAAATTTGAAAGGAAATATTTAATACATTGAATTCTCATTAAATTGAATTTATATTTTTTTTGTTTCACGAGAATTTGCAAAGCATCTCAAACATCTCATGTATTAAATTTTTAATATTAAAAAATGATGCTGATTTGCATCAGGTCATTAATTCACATTATTATTATTATTGTTGTTTATTTTATAGCCTTATTACCATGGGACAATGTATAATATGTGGAAAAAAAACTCTGGTATGACCTTTAAATGTTGTGTTTTGTATTATTTCATTTTTAGTATATTTTACTTGAAATCTGCAGAAAAAAAAATCAGTTAGTAGTTTAAAACTGAAAAATTACATTTAAACATGTTCTGGTGAATGTTGAATTTGCAGGTAAAACTATTGTGTAATAATATTTTGTTATTATTGGCTATTATTTGAGTTTAATTTAGTTGATTGTACTATGAAATATCATTAATAGTTGTATTGTTTTTTAAATAAGGGCGCTTTTTAACCTTAAAATATGTATTTAATTGAATATTTCATGAAAATCGAGTTAATTTGACGTTTTTGACATTTCTTGATGTCAAATATAAAATTTTGACGTTTCTGTATATATGAGTAAACAGGATGACAATTGGAATTCTCTTTCAAGACTTTGAGGTTAATGGTGAAATGTCAAGGAAACATCAAATTTTGACAGAGCGTATGACAAGTCATTTGACATTGACAGAAAATTTATGTGGATGACGTTTCAAATAATGCTTAACAGAACAGTAAAAAAATGTTCGTCTGATTCCAAAGATGAATTTGGCTTCGATTTCAAGTTACAAAAGTTATAGCACAATATTGCTTCCCATATATGTACAAGCTGACGTTAAGTTAAAAAAGGTAAACCTCAGAACTTTGAATGAGACTATCAGACTAGGTGTTCAACTTTATCTAAGAAATTTACTGTGACATTTCGCATAGATTCAGGGACTGAGCAATTTTTCCTAAGTTTAGTAACTCAATGACAGAACCTGGTACCTTCACCCTAGGAGTTTACTCAAGTGCCTGAAAATTGGACGTATTTTATAATTCTGTCTGTCCAACTGACAATTTAGAAGCCCTACTCGTTGTAAAGAAATCGTGAAGAACAAGCCGAACTCTGAAACACAAAATCGTCTTATCTTCAACAGTCACATTTACGATCTCTCTCCATGCTGCCTCAACTGCCAAGAACCAGAAAATGCTCATAATCCGAATCCAACTAGATGCAAACTTTCAAAGAAGATCAGGAAAGAAAAAAAAATTGAAGATAATCATAAATTTGAACCTTGTGTCAGACGATGGGGGTCCCATATGAGCCTTAGCTCTTCTATCCATGCAAGACCACCACATCAAGGCAAAAAAAACTTTATGAGGCTGAAGCAGATAGTCTTTGGAAAACCAGCTGAGTGAATCTAGACAGAGACTCGTAATTCTGAAAAGACAAAACCTGTAGGGGATAAGCAGGTAAAATTTGACAGTTAATTTTGAACAGAAACACAGTGGGAAACTTCAAAATTTCTGTACTTAAATCGTGACTGTTAAACTTTCACCTGCGGACCTAAGTAGGTCACCATAAAAGATGAGGGTGATATTTTCAACCATCCACGAAGATCTGTCACTTATTGTCTTTTCTGCCGCCATATAAACTGAACTGTCAAATTGCATTTATACAATAAAAGTCTCTGGCTACGCAGGTTTAAGTATGACAATCTCTATTTACGTACAGAATTTTTGAAGTTTCCGTATGAGCATCTATACAAAATGAACTGTCAAATTTTATCAGCGTACCCAGTCTGTTTGACAAAAAAATCACATTTGACAGGTAATTTGACGTTTTAAAATTTGCGCCATTGAAAATTCAAATTTTTTTTCATCGCAAAGCACCCACATTTAACAAATTCTTGTAATTTATAGATTTCTTTTATCTTTGCCTAACATACTTGCAGTAAGTCAGTAACCTGTTTTAAAATATTTATTTTAATTTTAAATGAATCACGACTGAAATGTTTCAAATAAAATTAAATTGAAATAAAATTGAACTAGAATTCTTGCTGAGAGAATTCAATAAGATTAACAGGGATTTTCCTTCATTATTATTAAAATTACAAAAAAAAAATAAAATGAATTTCTTACCTCTGTAAAATAACTTCCATAATTTGCCATATCTTCAATATCACTTTCTTTACTATTACTTTTATTATTATTAAGTTTTTGATGTAAATTTTCCCTTCTTTCAATTTCTATTCTACGTTTCTTATCAAACAAAATATCGACACTTGAATCACTTTCTATGTGCGTTATTCCAATTTCATCGTCACTGGA
This sequence comes from Culicoides sonorensis, assembly GCA_900002565.1. Classification (NCBI taxonomy): domain Eukaryota; kingdom Metazoa; phylum Arthropoda; class Insecta; order Diptera; family Ceratopogonidae; genus Culicoides; species Culicoides sonorensis. Next base: position 207,731 of record LN483556.1, on the reverse strand, counting down.
ATCCGAATAAATGTACTCGATATCTTCCTCTTTTTCATCAATTGCTTGTGTTAATTGAGGAAAATCCTCATCGAACTGGGACAGCACCTGATACGCACTCGATGCTGCTTGATCTGACAAATATTTTTTCATTTCATTTTAATTTCACAAAAAATTGTTGAATTTTAATTTCAATTGTATTAGATATCAAATGAACGGTAAATTATTAATGTGATGTAATTTTACAATTTTTTATTATGATGATGATGATCAACAAGTTTCTTTATTGTACGTACGTCTATAGCATGTGTGTGTGTGTGTGTAGTGCAGCGTACGAACATGAAAATAAAATTTATCTTCAAAAATTTCTTTTTTTCTTCTTCTTCTTCTCGTTTTTTGGGGTTTTCACTTTCAACACATTGAATTTTGACTTGAATTGAAATAAGTTGCACTTAAATTTTACAAAAATTTAACTTAAAATTCCATTTTTAATCACATTTTAATGATATTTGTCTCGATTCAATGCGTCATTTGAGTAACACATTTTTACTTATTAAATATTTGCGTAAAATTTCAAATAAAAATTTAATAAAAATGTAAATATTTTGATTCAATGAGACTTAACTCAATAAAATTTAATGTAATGTTTTAAAATGTAGCAACAAAGTAAGAAGACGACGAAAAAATAAAATTCACGACTATCTTTGCAGAATGCGAGTGAGAGACTGACAATCATACGAAAATTTTTGTAGTTTGTGTAGTGAAATGAAACAAAATGCAACTAAATTGTAAGTAGTAAGACAAAAAAAAATCAACAATAACAAAAATTGAAATGAAGCTGTGTTTGTGATGAAACGAAACTCGTTTGATGCAAAATGATGAAAATGTTTTATGTTGAACGTAACGGGACACGTTGCACGTGATTGAGGATTCGCATGACATTAAAATTAACGGTTTTTGAACTGTAATTTAAATTTTTGGATATGAAATTTAATTTTTTTTTTGAAATTGTGCACTTCGACCGAAATTTACCTTGAAATTCATAAAAATTGTCGTGAGAGCCAAAATTTACCTGAATTTCAGATCAGAGCCTTCATTTAAACAACGTTTCATTGATTTTTAAGTCCAAGTAAATTTCTGATTCATTTATTTTAAAATTTTGGGAATGTCATGTCAAAATATTGAGAAATTTCCTTTAATTCGTATCATTCATGACTTTTTTCGCGCCAATCAGCAGTTTCTGGTCCAAGACCTTGTGATGCACTAACCGCTTCTCTTCAAAACTCAGCGTCAATTTGACTCCCATTTCATTTTCATGATGCTTCATATGATTCCGATAATTGCTTGGATCTGCAAAGCGCTTCTGACAAAATTTGCATTCAAACGGTTTTTCACCTAAAATTCAAATTCAAAAAAAAATTAAAAATTTCCGTTAAATTTCAATGATAAAATTTCATCTCACCCGTATGCGTCCTCATATGAATATTTAAAATGTGTGCAAATTTGAATCCTTTTCCACATAAATTACAGAAAATGAGACCAGCACCTGGATTTTCATGCTGTTGCACGTGTCGCTTATATCGTTGCGAGTGCTTAAATTTCTGTCCACACGTCTCACACTCGAACGGCCACTGATCTTCCGGTAAATGTGTCAGCAAATGTGTTTTGTAATGAATTTTCTTGAAAAATATCTTTGAACACTGTTCACACGGAAATTTTTGTTTCAATTCCGGATCTGTGTGGACAGCGAAAATGTGTGCTTTTAATATGGACGCACTTTTAAGGGTGGTGTTGCAATGTGGACATGTAACGGCCAAACTTTGACCAATTTGGTGGGTGCGTGATAAGTGACGTTCCAATCGACTTTTTTTCATGAATTTTTTTGGACATTTATCGCACGCGAATTCGGCTAATGACTGGAAATGTTTCTGAATGAGATGCTCTTTGAGTGAGTGGATTGAGGAGGTGCCTTTACCGCACTCATTGCATCGGAATGGCTTTTCATCATTATTTTCGTGTTTAAGGAGATGTGCTTTGAATGTGTACAAATTCACTTCTTGTGAACAAATGTGACAGAGAGTGGTCGCTGTTTTAAGTGATTTTTTGTTCCCTTCAATTTTTTCCACTTTTTTCGGTATGACAGGTGTCGGCTTACACCATTCCGGGATCTCGTAATCTGATTCTGAGTCTGACTTTTTAATGAAATCGTCTTGATTGTGATCCGAATCAAATGTTTGAGGTTCGGCCTGATCTCCTAAACTTGTTTCAAGGAAATCTTCCACTGGTTCTTCTTTTATGACACAATTTGATTCCAATTTAACTGGAGGAACATCAACTTTTTCAACACTTGAAACATTTTTTGGTTCAGATTTTACAATTTTTTTGTTTACATCTTTAGTTTCAAACACAACAAATGACTTGGACCAGAAAAGATTCACTTTGACATTGGATTTTGGTTTTTGGGATCCTTCAACGAGTTTTCCACATTCAATTCCTTTGATTTTCTGTAATTTTTCTTTAGAAAGGGGTGCAATTTGATACAGAATTTCCTTAAAACGAGGAGTTATTGTGATAATTAAATTAATTTCTTCCATTGTTTTGTTTTGTTTATATTTTATTGAAGTACAGTGAGATTTCGATGAAATGAAACAGTGACAACTGTCAAATTTTGAATTGAAGTTATGTTTCAAAGGATTTTAGGCCATTTCACATTTCTTTTTTGATTTTTAAGGCAGCTGATGGGAAGGAAGCTTGATTTTCCTTTCAAAGTACTTTTTTAAAGAAAAAAATGCGAAAATTTCAAAATTTAGTATGAGAGGATTCTTAATGTCGAATGGAATTTAAGACTTTGGAAATAGGAAATAGAAAAATTTTTCATGTTATTCTATTTAAATTTAATTTTTTATTAAAATCATTATTTGATTAAATATCGATCGTAACCCTAAAATCTAGATCGTGTCATTCGAAACTTTTTTAGCGCCAATCAGTTGATCTCGATCCAATACCTTGAGACGCACCAATCTCACCTCCTCAAAACTCAATGTCAATTTCACTCCCATCTCAGCTTCATGTGCCTTCATATGACTCCGATAATTACTTCGATCCCCAAACCGTTTATTACAAAATTTACATTCATACGGTTGCTCGCCCGTATGAATCCGCATATGGACGTTCAGCGAATTCGCATATCGGAATCCTTTTCCACAAACTTTACAATGTGTTAGAATTGCTGCTGGATTTTCATGTTCGAGCATATGTTTCCTGTAAAGATTTGGCTGCTTAAAGCCCTTGCCACACTTCTCACAATGGTAAGGCCACTGATCTTCCGGTAAATGTGTCAAAACATGCATTTTATAGTGAGTTTTCCGGAAAAATATCTTCGAACAATATTCACAAGTATGCTTTTTCTTCAATTTCGGATCTGTATGCAAACTTATAATGTGAGTTTTGAGAATTGACTTATCTGCTAGTACTACATTACAATGAGGACATGTTTGTGAGAAACTTTCGCCAATTCCATGAATTGAATATAAATGTCGATCCATATCAGATTTACTCAAAAACGCTCTTGGACATTTATCACATTTAAATTTCGCCAAAGATCGAAAATGAGATTTGATCAAGTGGGCATGGAGTGAAGTAAGGCGTACAAATCGTTTACCACACTCATTGCACATGTACGGATTTTGTTCGCCATTTTCGTGAATTAGAAGATGACTTTTGATATTTACCAAACTGACTTCTTCCGAGCAAACGTGACAAATTGTTCTCCTGTTTTGGGTTCTTGGCAATTTTACACGTTCAGTTTTCTTTTTCTTACGAGGCGGCTTATTGGGTTGACACCAATCTGGAATTTCGTATTCAGATTCAGGTCCTGATGAATGAATTGTATCATCATTCCATGTAAAATCGTCATTGTTATCATCCGAAAACTGAATTTCTGGTTCTTGTTTGATTTTGGGAGGGGATTGCTTAGTCGTCTTGCAAACCGTTTTTTCTTTGATTGGAGTTGAATTTAATTCAGATTTTTCTGGAATCGGTTTTTTAATTTCATTTTCAATCATCAGAGGTTTGAGCTCAGGTTTAATATCCAGATTCAGTTCAGGGAGGTCAATTTCCTCCATAATCGGAACTTTTTTTGATACTTTTTCACGTTTAGGTGTCACCTTCTTCGCCTTTCCCCCTCCCTTTTTATTGCTTTTCTCTTCCGGTGGTTCTCCAATCACAACCATAGCATTCGTCCAATACAAATTTAACTTTATCAGATCACTACATTTTTTGCATTTCATTTTTGGCGAATTTTCAATCAGTTCACCGACATGTAATCCACTTATTTTAGCCAATTTCTCCTTGGAGCAAGGTGCCATCTGGAAAAAGACCTTATTGGATCGTGATTTTATCGTCACAATTAAATTCATCTCTTGAATCGTCATTTTAAGTCCAATTTACATGAATTTTAATTTAATTTAATTCAATTTTAACAAAATTTTACGAGAAAATATTTTGATATTTAACTAAATGTTATTGTTTACATAAATTTGACAGTTATCGTCACTAACCTCAAATGTCATAACAAATTAAATTTTATCGAGATTTTACTGTACTGTAAATTTGTTTGTAAACAAAAACAATCACAAAATTTGAATTGAATTAAACTGAAAATAAGTAAATTTAAAAAAATTAAAATGAATTTAATTTAATTGAATTTAATTGAAAAAAAATATTGAATTGCAAGGAAAAATGACAATTCAGGAATTTAATTTAATTGTCACCATTTTACCGAGTAAGAAACGTGTCAAATATGAGATTTCTCGATACTCAACTGAAAAGTTAAGGAAAGTCCATGAATTGAAGGTCGCTGAATTAGTTGAAGAAGATTCTCATAAAATTCAATGCAGGAAATGTGATGATCAGGTCAAGATTAATCTTTTTTGGGCTAATAAAAAGGTTCAGATTCCGGATTCAATTCAAGATGAGAGTAAAATTGAATTGAAAAGTGAAGTCATTGAAGAAATTCTTGTACCGGAATTGAATTTGGACATAAAACCAGAGATTTCCATTAAAGAAGAGAACATTGAACAAGAAAAAGATCAAGGAAATGAAATTTCATTGAAATCTAGTCCAGTGTCCATTGAAAATTGTAAAAAACCTAAAAATTGTGATCGATCGAAATATTACACTAACATCAAATGTAAGATCTGTTCAAAGGAAGTTCGTCGATATAACATGAAAAAGCACATTTTGACTCACAGTCGACGTGGAAAAGGAGACTTCCAATGCAATGAGTGTGGAAATTCCTACACTCGCTTATCAACCCTTGAAAATCATCTCATTGTGACACATTTTCCGTTACTCGCTAAATTTTCATGTGAAATTTGTTCAAAAAACTTCACTCGACTCCTTTTATTGAATCGACACAAGGAAATTCAACATCAAATTGATGGGAATTCATCTCAATCAATTCAAAGTGAGCATGAATTGAAAAAAGACTGTTACAAGTGTGGTGAATGTTCAACGACATTTCATCGGAAACGGAATTATGATCGGCATGTGAATACGTTTCAATGCAGAAAAGAACGAAAAAAATACAATTACGCTCAAAAGACCTTGTGTCACATTTGTTCCCAGGAAGTCAACACAAATATTTTAAAATATCACTTAGCTGCCCACGCTTCAGGTCAAAAACAGCCCTACGAGTGCAATGAATGTGGACGGAAATTTACGAGGCCTCTCACTGTATTAGATCACTTAATTCACAAACATTTCCAATCACTCGCGAAATTTTCATGTGAGCTATGTCCAAAAGTCTTCGCGAGATTACCGATTTTGAATCAACACAAAATCGCAACACATCGATTAGGTGAAAATTTATCCCAGGCATGTCCTCATTGCAATCTAATCCTTGCCAATAAGTCAACATTGAAGACTCACATCAATGACATGCACACAGACCCCGCGCTCAAGAAAAAGTTTACATGTGAACAGTGTTCCAAAATTTTCTTTAAAAAAGATAATTATAAAATACATGTTTTGACCCACGTGTCTCAAGATAAATGGCCGTTCCATTGCGAAATTTGTGGTAAGGCGTTCATTAAAAAGGGGGTTTATGATAAGCATAAAAAGGAGCATTTGGATCTGGAATCCATCCTTAAAAAGTGTGAAGTGTGTGGCAAGGGCTTTAAATACAGGAATTCACTTGTTGAGCACATGTACATTCATACAGGTAAAATTCAGTTAATTCACTAAAGTTTTCAACGACCTTGAAATGTTCGATGAGGTGCATTTAGGTTCATTGAATGGTCTCAGATACGCTTAAAAGGGCCTTCAACGGTTTTAAAGCCAGAAAAAAAAATAAATTTCAAAATTTTTTAACCGTTACAGTCCCAGATACGCTTAAAAGAGCCTTCAACGGTTTTAAAGTGAGAAAAAAAATTCAAATTTCAAATTTTTTAACCGTTACAAAAAAATTGTATTCATTTTTTTTTGTCACAGCGCCATCTGCTGGGGTCCAAATCTAGAGGAAAGTTCAGAGGGCCTTAAAACACTTTTTTCAGGTCTTCAAGTTCGTTTTCATTCACTAGCAAAATCCATTGGATAGAATTTCACTTGACATTTCATTTGACGTTTATTTTTTATAGAAACACGTACGGAAACTTCAAAGTTTTAAATGTGAAATTTTGAAACGTCAAATTAAATTCTATTTAATGGACTTAATTTCATTCATTTTGACAGGTGAACAGCCGTATCAATGCAAATTATGCTTGAAACGCTTCGGGGATCGTAGCAATTACCGAAATCACTTAAAGCAACACGAAACTCTTTTGGGAGAGAAATTAACGTTAAATTTCGAAGAAACTCGATTAGTGAAACTCAAAGTCCTGGACCGAAAACAACTCATAACAGAAAATTAATAATCAGGGTGCTGACATTCGCTCATTCAGAATTTAATTTTTTTGACATTTAACTGTCAAACACATTTTGACACGTCCACAACATATGGAAGGAAAACATCCTGAATTCTCATAAAAATTCATTTAAATTTAAATTCATTTTATTAGAAAATTCCATTTAAAGAAAATTAAAAAGAAAAATTGAATTAAATTTAAATTAAATAAAATTACATTCGAATTAGGATTAAATTTTAGTTGAAATTTACATTGAAAATAATTGTAAACAAAAAAATATGGCGTAAGTACTTTCACTTTTTTCTGCATTTTATCAGGAGATTTCAATTAAAATTTCTTCTTTTTCATTTCAATTTCATATCAAAGAACACCAGCATCAAAAGTCACCTTCAAAATCACACTCACCTCAGATCCAAAGCTGCCCTTTAAAGTGTAAGTTAGCGAAAAATTTTACATGAATCATCAAAAAAATTGTTATAAAAATTTATCACGATGGACACACAACTCGAGTTCAGACCACTTCCGACGATTCCTCGTCTAGCAAAGGAAATTGATCGAATTTTGTCGTATCTGAGGAGGACTTTAAATGAAATTCAGCTTACAGGGACACTGCATGGCTTGGAGGACATTTTACTTGTAGCAGTTGCCTTGGAAAAACATTTCAAGAGTGAGATGATGGAAAAAGCGGCTCTCGTTCTCAATACAAAATACATTGAACTGAAAAGAAATGACAAAATCAAGCTTTTCAATGAAGTGAGGGAACAAGGCCCGTTAAATTACGTTACATTTCGCATCCTTGCAGCGAAAAACGCTGAACTTGAACTCGGGACAATCAAAGAATTTTACAAGAAATTCAGTTCATACGAAAATTTCAGATCAGTAATCAAGGATTTCACTTCCAATGTGCACCGAAAAACAATGTTGAGTGAAATTTATGAAATGTCACACGAAAAAACCGTTAAATTATTCGAGGAAATTCATTTAATTGAAGAAACGTGGAAATCAGCCGCCACTGACGAAGAAAAAGTTAATGTCATTGATCATATTTTGAATTTCAATGATCAAATTCCGTCATTTCAGACAATTTTATGGATCATTTCTCGGATTCCATTGCAAGAATCAGAAAAATATGCTCAAAGCCAATTCGAGGTTCAACTGCTTGCGATTCTGTGTCACAAGTTAACGGAATTTATCGCATCACATGAAACGCTTTTCATGAAAATCCTGAAATTGGGGTCCAACGGTCATGAAATTCAAATTTTCTGTAAAATTATGAGGGACCAGAAACATTTTAGAGTCGCGATATTGAAATTCCTCACACAATATCTGTCGTGCCTTGAATCTACTTGCATTGGAAATGATTTTTCCTGGACTGTAACCGAAGAATTTTGTGATAAATTTCCACTTTTTGTCGGTATTTCCCTTGATCATATTGTTAATTTTCTTAGAGCTTTATTAGAATATTTAGATGATAAGACAAAATCCCTAGTTGTTAAAGAAATTTTGGACGCCCTGTCATCAGGGAAACCAGAATTAATTGATTATGTTAAATATTTTTTAATAAATTTATTTTGATTAAATTTAAAATTAACAAAAAAAATTTTTTTTTTTTGGTCTAATTCTAGTCTGAGCGTTCCCGAGAGCACTCCATTTACGGCTGTGTTGAAATTTGCGGCTGAAGAATTCAAAGTGGCTGCCGCAACAAGTGCAATAATCACGGATGACGGAACTGGAATCAACCCCCAACAAACAGCAGGAAATGTATTTTTAAAGCATGGATCTGAATTGAGGCTGATTCCACGTGATCGTGTTGGATTTCAAGCATTTTTATTATAAACGTTATGAATTGTGAAATAAATTTATCAATATTTTCTAAAAAAAAAATTTTACAGTTTTTTTTATTCCAAGACGACTTTTGAGATGAGTTCTTCTGGTTGATAAACTCCATGATTGACGAGACGTCGCTCCTCAGCAGTCAAAGTCAGCTTGATTCCCAATTCAGCTTCATGAGCTTTCATGTGAATTCGATGGTGACTTCGATCAGCGAATCGTCGATTACAGAATTTGCATTCATATGGTTGTTCACCTGAAATTATTTAAAAAAAAATTTGAATTTCCGTTAAAATTTAAATTGACATTGAAAATTTACCTGTATGAATTCGCATGTGGACCTTCAATGAATTGGAATATTTAAAGCCCTTTCCACAAACTTCACATTTTCTGAGAATCAAATCGGGATTTATGTGACTCAGCACACACTGCTTATATTTATAAATGCTGACAAAAGTTTTTCCGCAAGTTTCACACTTGTGCGGCCTTTGATCCTCCGGCAAATGTATGAGAGCATGTGCTTTGTAATGTCTCTTGTCATAAAAGACCTTTTCACAATTCGGACACTGAAATTGTTGTTTAACTGACGGATCTGTGTGTACATTGAACATGTGTTCCTTTAAATTTCGTTCTGATGCACACATTGTGCCGCATAACGAGCACGTGACTTTGTCAAGGTCACCCAATTTGTGGAAACGCACTTTGTGGGTCTCGTAAAAGTATCGCTGGGCAAACACTGCTGGACATTCAGGACATTTGTACTTGGCATTTTCCGGGAAATGACGCACCACTAAATGTTTCCTCAGATTATCACGAGATCCGAATTTCTTGCCACATTCGTTACATTCAAAGGGATGATTTCCTGTCTCGTGTTTGATCATGTGTTCCGTTAAATTTGTTTTGAGCACAGATTTTGAACAGATATGGCACAAGATGCGTTCGCGATAATATTTTTTACCGGTACTTAGGGTTCCATCTGTGGATGAGACGATGCTAGGATCTGATGTCTTGATGAATTCCTCTTTAATTTTCTGTTCATTTAAATAAGTTTCCTTGTAAGCTTCACGCTCCTCACACTCAAGAGCATGCGACCGCGCTTCGTTCATACTCCCAGCTGGAAGTGCACAGGCCTTACATGTAAATAAAACGCCGTCTCTTTGAATTGTATGTGATGCGACATGGAGCATAAAGTTATTTACACTTAAATTGACTTTGTTTCGTTTTCGAGCGTAACCACAATAGTCACATTTCCGTGTCTTTTCCAGTTCTCTAACAAGTTTTGAATCGGGAATAACGAAGTTTTTCAAATTTTTTGTATTATTATATTTCCTTTTCGTCGCAGGTCTTTGTTTACGTTTCACATACATCACTTCATCATCCACAGATTCAGTTTTAAATTCACGCATCGCATCCTCGTAATTTTCTTGATCTTGTCCACCTCCTTCTTCCTCCTCAAATTCCTCAATCAAATATTCCTCCTCATAAACTTCACCTTCTTCCAAAATTTCCTCATCTCCATAATCGTCATGCTCAATTTTTTCAATTTTCATGTCAGCATCTCCGACCAATTCATATTCCTCTTTTATTTCTGTCACCATTGGAGCTGGTTGCAAACTCTTCTCATTCACAGATAAAGCGTGCGTCCAAAAAAAGTTCACCTCCAAATTGTCATTACACGTCTCGCATTTTACGTGAGATCTGAGAACAGTTTTGCCAGGAGTCAAACTGGTTATTTGTTGTAATTTCGTTTTGGGAATTGGCGCAACTTGGAAAATTAGCTCGTCCAAGCTTTTCACTGTCACAATGATATTTATTTCTTGTCCTACCATTTTACTTGAGTAAATTTCAAACTTTTATCGGATATCATCGAATTTTGTGATGAATTTCAGGAAAATAATGAATTAATGTGAAATTTAAAAGTAATTTCCTTTACTTTTTGAATATTATTCAATTTGATACGGAAAAAACACACACAAAAATGATTTTTTTTGTTTACAGCAGGCTTTGACAGGAATGACTGTGGTGAAATTTCCAATGAATTGAAAACAAAGGCACCGCTTTTTAATGGAATGTAACGGTTTCTGTCAAGCATAATTAAATATCTCGCAAAAAAGACGTTAAATTTCAAATTGAATCCCGTATTCCACAGTAAACCAAACAATAACAACGATTTACAAGTTCTGCTGTTTTTTTTAAATTTCAAATAATTAATTAAAATGCTGCTTGCAAAGGCATTTTATTTTTTATTATATTTACATTAAATTGTAATGTCTGCTTATAAGTGTATTCTGGATAAATAAAATGCAAATTGTACTGGAAATTAGTGTTTTAATCAAATTATATGAATCCTGAAATGAATTTTAAAAACTGCGCACTTTTTGTATATGAATTTCAAAAACTGCGCACTTTTTGTATATGAACTTCGAAAACTGCGCACTTTTTGTATATGAATTTTGAAAACTGCGCACTTTTTGTATATGAATTTCGAAAACTGCGCACTTTTTGTATATGAATTTCGAAAACTGCGCACTTTTCGAACATTGAAAATTTTTAAAATTTACCTCCTCATGTTTATATTCTCCTGGTACTTTTGACATAAAAAATAAGTAAAATTATTGTCAAAAATCTGAAGCTCAGTAACAGGAGAACATAAACACGAGGAGGTAGATTTTTAAAAGTTTTGTATAACAGTTTTTGTATGACAGTTTTTTGTATAACAGTTTTTTGTATAACAGTTTTTGTATAACAGTTTTTTTGTATAACAGTTTTTGTATAACAGTTTTTTGTATAACAATTTTTTGTATAACAGTTTTTTGTATAACAGTTTTTTTGTATAACAGTTTTTTTGTATAACAGTTTTTTTGTATAACAGTTTTTTTGTATAACAGTTTTTTTGTATAACAGTTTTTTGTATAACAGTTTCAAGTGTTCCATTTTCCACACGTTCCAAGTGTTCCATTTTCCATTCGTTCCAAGTGTTCCATTTTCCATTCGTTTCACGTGTTCCATTTTCCAGTCGTTCCAGTTTGAGTTTGTTTCATTTTCCATTCGTTCCACAACCTCCTCATGTTTATGTTCTCCTGTTACTTTTGAATCAAAAAAGTAATATAAATATGGTAAAAATCTGGAGCTCAGTAACAGGAGAACATAAACATGAGGAGGTTGTGGAACGAATGGAAAATGAAACAAACTCAAACTGGAACGACTGGAAAATGGAACACGTGAAACGAATGGAAAATGGAACACTTGGAACGTGTGGAAAATGGAACACGTGAAACGTGTGGAAAATGGAACACTTGGAACGAATGGAAAATGGAACACTTGGAACGTGTGGAAAATGGAACACGTGAAACAAATGGAAAATGGAACACGTGAAACGAATGGAAAATGGAACACTTGGAACGTGTGGAAATGGAACACGTGAAACGAATGGAAAATGGAACACGTGAAACGAATGGAAAATGGAACACGTGAAACGAATGGAAAATGGAACACTTGAAACGTGTGGAAAATGGAACACGTGAAACGAATGGAAAATGGAACACTTGGAACGTGTGCAAAATGGAACACGTGAAACGAATGGAAAATGGAACACGTGAAACGAATGGAAAATGGAACACGTGAAACGAATGGAAAATGGAACACTTGAAACGTGTGGAAAATGGAACACTTGAAACGTGTGGAAAATGGAACACGTGAAACTGTTATACAAAAAAACTGTTATACAAAAACTGTTATACAAAAAAACTGTTATACAAAAACTGTTATACAAAAACTGTTATACAAAAAAACTGTTATACAAAAAACTGTTATACAAAAACTGTTATACAAAAAACTGTTATACAAAAAAACTGTTATACAAAACTTTTAAAAATCTACCTCCTCGTGTTTATGTTCTCCTGTTACTGAGCTTCAGATTTTTGACAATAATTTTACTTATTTTTTATGTCAAAAGTACCAGGAGAACATAAACATGAGGAGGTAAATTTTTAAAAATTTTCAATGTTCGAAAAGTGCGCAGTTTTCGAAATTCATATACAAAAAGTGCGCAGTTTTAGAAATTCATTTCAGGATTCATATAATTTGATTAAAACACTCATTTTAGGTAAAATTTTCATTTTATTTATCCAGAATACACTTTTAAGCAGACATTACAATTTCATGTAAATATAATTAAATAAAATGACTGTACAAGCTGTTTTTAAATTAATTACTGAAATTTTTAAAGTAAAGTAAAGCTTCGCTTTAAAGTTTCCTTGCAGCTTGTTTAAATTCATCGCAATTTTCAACACAGTACCTAAATGTCAAAAAATTGACGGTTATTTTTCCATTTAAAAAAATCCTATACAAAACCGTTAAATTTCAATTTAACAAAATCCGATTGCACTGATTTAAATGTCATTTAAATAAAATTTATAAGATATTTTTTTTTTACAATTCAAAATTGAATCGCGATGCCCTGCTTCGAAGAATGTTGTGACACAACATTAAATTGCTGTGAAAATTTTTTCTCCAAATATTTTGGTTGTGTTTCACTCAAGACAGGAAGCTATTTAACCGTTATATTTTCTCAAGTGATTTACTTTTATTTAATTGGAATTGCAATCAGTGAATGGATCAGTAACCTTCAATTACCTCATCCTAAAGAGGAATTTCATGGAAATGTTTATTTTATATGTAAGAAATTTTTAATTTTATTTTGAAATGAATTAAATTGAAATGAAATTTATTTGAAAATCGGACAAAATCGTCCGCTACTGTTGTGAACGTGTGAAATTTGTGGAGTTGTCACACTCCATTCATACCAGACTTTGTGACTTGCACAGCAACGCCAGAAATTGGCCGTTATCGGATTTCCTTTTAAAATTTGTTGCGGTTCCGTGATTGGGAAAAATAAGCTAAACCACGATGAAAGGCCAATCGTGTGTGTAAATGGATGGATGCTCAATTTAATGTCTTTGTACAAAACTGCTTCGAAATACCCAACAAATCCATGTAAGACGCAATTAAGTTCCGGCTTGAACTGTAAACTGACGTAACGGGAGTTGTCAATTATTTTATCTTTGTTGGGATGGTTGAAAGTGAAAAGCGGTTGTGGATCTGCAATGTAATAGACATTTTTTGGATATACAACGTAAGTGCTTTCAAAATTCGAGACGACATTTGCATTTTTGTCACGTGGATGGATCATGCGATCAATCATCCGGACACCGTTATGCAATTTCGTTGACATGACTGGATTGATGAAGGACGTTGAACTGCTTGGAATGCTGATTCCATCTGGTTTGAGGTGTTTTTGTGCTCCATCAAGGCATTCGGGACTTAATTCATTGTCACCGAAAGATCCGAGCAGTTCCGATACAACAATGTCCGCTTTTTCAGGTGGATTGAAATCCCGCATATCCTTTGAAAAAATCGTGATATCTTTTCCACGCCAAATTTCATTGCGCAAGGCATGCAATGTCACTATCGCATTCGGATTTTTCTCGATAATGTAAATTTTGACTTTCCTCGCACTGTTTTCCGATGCATTGACAATGGATCTCACTAACGGACCACGACCCGCTCCGACAATCATCACGACTGTTACTTTTTTATCCACTTCATCATCTTTCACACGATCTCTCAATGCAGCTTCAATCGCATCTTGATAAAGCTTGTATTTGACAGGATCCTTCTCAAACACTTCATATGTGTAGCTGTCCAAATTATCGTACAACGGTTGCAATGGAATTTCAAGTAAATCATCAAATCCTGCCATGGGGTCATCAACCCTAAATTTACATCTCGACAAATTGTCCAAATACTCGGAATGGAATTGAATATTGCTGTCATTCGTTTTAATCATCAAATGTATCGGAAATTTCAGGAATTGTGCGAGGACTTTTTGATGATTCCTTGATAACACAGGAAAATTTTGCTTGTTAAAGATGAAAAGTCGTTCTGGTATGATGACACATTCGACTGGTTCGCCCAACCACCGCTTGATTTCCTCCTCACTTGGAATGTCTTCGGTTAAGGTGAGTGCCAGACGGAATCGTGACGTGAAATCCACATATGACCTAAATCGATTCCATCGCTCCCAGGGATCTTCAACTTGAATTGCCTCACAATCGATGTCCTTTCGATACATGACGGCACTAAATTTTTCACTCATTATCGGGATTTCAGTCAAAATTATGCTCTTTGTATTTTGACATAAGCTTCGAGCGAGGTTTGCAGATTCACCAGAACGAAGCCTCATTAAAATGTAACCATTTTGAATTAAATGCTCAGCCATGTGCATTTCCTGAGCCAAGATTTGCTCACTATGTTTACGAATCACTTCATTTTTTGAATCTAATTCCAAGTCATCGCTCAGCTTGAGCACCACTTGATTTAACCTTGAATTGAAATGAAATTAAATTTCAATGTAAATGACTTTGAAATGAAATTTACCATTCCGATGGCGCCAGAATGAGATCAGATCTGGTAAATACCTGCTGCTGTTCACGCACATCTTCCTAGGAAATGAGAAAATTTTATTTTTTTTACAATGAAAATTAAAATTAAATGAAATTTTTACATCTTCAAATTCCTTCTTGAACAGAGGATGACACAAATTAAGAACAACTGAATCGACTTTATTGATTTTGAGGAGTTTGAGCTGCTCCCTTAAATTCGTGACATGTTCCTTATATAAAATAATCGTCTGTTTCGACATAATTTTCAACTTTTTAACAATTTTATATGGATTTTTAAATTAAATTTGACTAAATTTTGCTTTTACCGGTATAAGACATGTGTGTTTTTGTTTATTTTTATTTGACATGCAGGGACGGAGTCTGATTTTGTTTGATGGGATCGTGACACATTTCAGATGAAAGGAAACCATTGAATTTCAATTTTGTTTTCCTAGGTAACGGTTAAAATTCGGTTGATTGCCGTGAGTAACTGACAACTATCGGTGAACACGATTCACAGATGAGTTCATTAAAGTGCCATCTATCGAAGAACACGGCAGCTCATTAACAGTGACATCTATCGAAGGATATGACGACTCATTAAAGTGCCATCTATCAAAGGACACGACAGCTCATTAAAAGACCATCTATCAAAGGACACGGAGGCTCATCAAAGTGCCATCTATCGAAGGACACGACAGCTCATTAAAGTTCCATCTATCGAAGGACACGGCAGCTTATTAAAGGGCCCTCTATCGAAAAACACGACAGCTCATTAAAGGGCCATCTATCAAAGGACAGGACAGCTCATTGAAGTGCCATCTATTGAAGGACACGAGAACTTCTTACAGTGACATATAAACGTAAACGACAAAAACAAATAACAGTTCCATCTATCGGTCAATTTTCGAAAAATTTAAATTTTTAAAATAAAAATCCGTTAAAATAAAAGTTAATTTAAAATTTTACTTATTTTCAGATTTATTGGACACACACATTCTCTTTGCATACTCAATTTCATGCGTTATCTGCTCAATTTTGCTCATAATTGCCACAATTACCGGAAAATCAGATCTAGTTATACCATTTTTACTTGTCTCAATGCCATGCAACTTGGCCCTAATTGGAATTTGGATAAAATCACTAATTGACCTCAATTTAACGTTAATTTTTGGAATGGGAATTCTCATTTTAGTCATGTTCGAATCATGGTTTTGCATGGCAGTGTATTGGATGGAAATGAAATATAACGAACAGGAAATTATTGCAAAAATGTATGAAAATTAAAATAAATATTATATTTTGTAAATGATTTTTTTTTATTTATTTTCTACGAATGTTACTTTCGATATGAGTTCCTCGGGTTTCACTAATTTCAATTTTACTAATCGCCTTTCCTCTGGATTCAGCGTTAATTTGATTCCAAGTTGAGATTCGTGTTGTTTCATGTGACTTCGGTGATGACCCCGATCCGAGAATCGTCGATCACAGAATTTGCATTCGTAGGGTTTTTCGCCTGAAAAGACGGTAAAATTTGAATTAACCGTTAAATTTAATGGACTTAATGGAAAATTTACCTGTATGGATTCGCATGTGGACCTTCAAAGAATTCGCATATTTGAAGCCCCTTCGACAAATTTCACATCGCCTCAAAACCTTCTCAGGATTCGTGTGTTCAACGAGATGTTTTTTAAGCCGATAACTTGTAACGAAACATTTCCCACACTTTTCACATCGATACGGCCGTTCATTTTCAGGTAAGTGTGTCATTTTATGGACTTTCAATTGTGGTTTACTGTAAAAAAATTTTGTACATTGATCACATTCGAATTTTTTCTTCCTCATCGGATCTGTATGCAAATTCCTGATGTGAACTCTCAAAGTTGCTGAATTTGCCAAGGTCACATTACAATGAGGACAGTCAAATTTTTCCTTGCATCCGATTGTATGCAAATGCTGATCAAGTTTTTTACTTTCCAGGAAAAACGCTGGGCAATGAGGACATTTAAAGGTCTGGATTTGAGGGAAATGTTTCCGAATTAAGTGCATATTGAGGGATGGTAAGCAACTGAAACTTTTCTCACACTCGTTACACGTGTATGGGCGATTCCCGTTTTGGTGCTTCATTAAATGACGTTTCCATGACTGTTTTGCGATATATTTCGAACACAGTTCACATTGAATTTTGTGATTTTCTTTAAATTTTTTATCTTGATCTTCTACTTTCACTTGAACAGGTGCCTCTGAATCACATTCCACATTTTTTTCAAATTCAACTGAAATTGAATCCTCATAATCTTCCATTTTAATTTCACCCGGTTCAAGTCGATCACTGATTTCAGATCCACTGTCATCAAATTTAAGTTCTTCAACGACAATTTCCGATCCATCATCGTACGTTATCAATGAATTTTCATCATCATTTTCAATTACAATTTTATTTTCCCAGTGTGACCTTGACAGAGGAAGTTGAGTCCAAAAGAAATTGATGCTCAAATTTTCATGACAATTTCTACAAGTCAGATTTGATTCATTTAAAGTGATGCCAGACTTGAAATTTGTGATTCGCTGTAAATGTTCCTTTGAAATTGGTGTGATTTGAAAGAAAATTTCTTCTAAGCTCTTGATTGTCACTATGACGTTGATGTCCTGAGATTCCATTTTATTTAAAGTGAGATTTCAGTGAAATTGAATTAAAATTATTTTTTAATTGATGAAAGTTAAAATTAATTCAATTTAAATTCGATTATTTTTCGGTTTGTTTTTGTTTACAATTCAAGAAAAAATTTTCCCAGTAAGCATATAAAATTTTTTCAAGGGCATATTAAAAAAACGTTAAGTGAGTGTTACGTGAGGTAAAAATTCGACGATTGAAGTGATGGTTGTTAAATATTACACTAAATGACTGCATGAGTTTTTCTTTTATAGTTTTCCAGTAAAAAGAGATTCTTTGAGTGCATTACTGGTCAATTAAAAAAAAAATGCGAGTATTGTCAGCCCTAATGTTTTTGGTCCATTTGTGACAATTGAGAAATTTTCCAATATGGCCGATTTTTCTAAAATGGGCAACTTCTTAAATACCATGTAAATTTTAAAAATCTTTGGAAATTCCAAAAATACGTAAGTTTGCATAGTTTTTAAAAACTGTAGAAATACGAGGAAAATTGAAAAAGCCTACAACTTAACAATCGTGGAAAATCTCTTAAAAATTGCTGAAAGCCTTAAAATTTTTTTAAAAATATGAGTCATTAGCTAATTCAGTTTATCAAAAAATAGTGATTCTTCCTTTATAGAAAAAGATTCACATGGTAAGACTTCTTTTTAAAAAAAACGTCTTCTTCCATTTTTTTTCTTTTTCATCATCAACAAATGACCGCTATGCATGAACGATGCAGGCCGTATCATATACAGAATATTTATCTTTTAGCTTAATTTTTATAATAATTTTTTTTTCTTAAATTTAGTTTCTCACTTGCCAAAGAGCACAGAAGGATGAGTTTAACACCCTAAAGCAGCATATACTACTAAACAACTAGAGCTGAGTCAGCTCGCAACGCCAGAGGAATCCCTAAGTTGGAAACTTTTTGATCATAGCTCCCACCTTCAAGTTCACTAGAACAAACTGGTAAAATCCGTAAAAGTTACCTGAACAGGACCCGCTGAATGAAATGATTCATTATAATTTAAAACTTAATAATTAAAAAAATATTTTTGAAGTAAATTATAGTGTTTTATTTCTATTACAGTTCTTCAATTGAGCCCTCCAGAGACGGTTTTTATGTTATTTTAGTCAATTTATAGGCTTTCCCGGAAAATTTTCCAAGGGCAAAGTCATTGAAGAGTATACAGATCGGTAGTGAGCTCAATTCTACAGAATTTAGCACCAGGGTTTTTGAATTGGACCGTGATATACAAGGAGAAAAAAATTGAAAAACAGTAAAAAAATAAAACGTCAAAGAAAAAATCGTTGATAACACCTGGAGCATATCAGGGAAGATTCAGGGGGTCTGAAAACCCCCTCCCCAAGGCTTATGAGGTCGTGGTTGAGATCGTTGATAACTTTAGTCTAATTAGATTAGATTAGATATGAAAAGGCGTCCACCTCGGACCGAAGCCCTATTGTGTACTATTGTGTAGTCTAATTAGTTCTTTCACCAATTTCTGTGCACCATCGTCATCCAGACGTTAGTATGAATTTTACTCGCACAATTCAAAATTGTTCGCTCTCAATTTTAAATTATACGCTCACTTTACACTCATTGTACTCATAAGGCGGCTTAGAATTCTAACAATAATTTTCATGCTTACTGGGAAAAAATGTAAACAAAACATTTGTTTACAAACAAATGAATTGAACATCAAATTGTGAATTCCATCCGGCTTTTAATTAATTTTAACATAAATCAATTGAATTTCATTTTAATTTAAACAAAAAAAGACTTTTCATCACATTTTCAATCAAAAATGGAAGTAAATACCGAAGAACTTTTGATGAATTTCCCGATTGAGGTAAGAAAATTCTCCCTTCATTTAAATGAAACCAAAATGGAATTAACAAAAAAATATATAAATTACATATTTTTCAGATGTTAATTGAAATCTTCCGATATTTATCTGAGACAGACATAACTGAATCAGTGATTTTCGTTTGTAAGCGATGGTTGGACGCCGCAAAACATCTTCGTCTAATGAAATCAAAATGTCTTAGCTTTACAACGAGACCACCACCCGCTGATTGCCTTGAAATGATACGCAAAAGTGAATTCCGTATAACTTCAATCAACTTAAATGATCCAATATTTGAGCTATTTTCCATTGAATTGTGGAAAGAACTGGGAAAAACTACTGAAATTATCAGATTTAATCGATGCACTGCCCTTAATGAGCGGGATTTGATTGTGATATTAAAACATTTTCCGAAATTGAATTCGTTATATTTCAGATTCAGATTTCCATCACTTAGTCGGATGTTTTCTTCCATTGACTTGGAACCTGACGCCCTGCAAAATTTAGAGAAAATCAGCTCACTCAACTTAAACAGCAATATTTGGATGGATATGTCAAAAGTTGAACAACTCGTGTCACGTATGCCGAATTTGAGGCATTTCGGATTGTGGTGTCTCGGAATAACGCCAGTAAATGATATCATGAAAGTGATTAAAAGACAAGCGAAGTCATTGAAAAGTTTATCACTCAGACATTGCAGGACAAATAATGCGACGGTTTTAATGGAAAAGTTGACACAATTACAGGAATTGGAGCTCGAAAAATTAACTTTCAGTATTAGTTGGATCTCAGAGACAGTTGTAAGGGATTTTTTCACTAGACATAATAAAGTCAAAATCCTTCAACTTGGCACTTCGATCGCGTTCTTTGACAGTTACTTTGATTTCCTCCTCAAACTTGAGCATTTACGTGAATTGAATGTCGATGTCATTGAATATCAGCACACATATCACATTTTAAAGCGATTTTTTGAACTTCCATGTTTAGTTAACTTGAGTTTAGAGCGCGAAACTGGAACAGAGCACACCAAATGCATTGGAATTCACGAAATATTTCCAGTTAAACGCTTGGAACACCTTCGCATGACATATTTCAATGTCACATGCCGACTTTGCATTGAAAATTTCTGTAAAACGTTGAAAAACTTAAAATCACTTTCAATCACATCGTCAAATATCACAAACGACGACATGTCTCTCATATTTGAGCACATGCAGAATTTACAGAGTTTGGACATTTCGAGGTGTGAAAAAATTTGTGATATTTCGATGACAGGGCATAAAATGAATTCACATGAAAAGAAAATGAAATTAAATAATTTTACATTAAAATCAATGAAACGACTGAAATACCTCAATTTAAGTGGATGCACAAATTTAACTGATGCGACTTTCATTCAAGATGACATGCAATTGCTTGACTTGAAACACCTCAATGTGGGCTGCATCCCGAATTTGACAAGGACAGGCTTTGATAAAATTTCGCAGAATTTCCATTCACTTGAGTCACTGCAAATTTATGGGAATCCAAATGTTGATGGTGCTGTTTTAGAAGTTTTATTGAAAAATTTGACGCGATTAAAGGAAATTGACATCTCAAAGTATTCGTGTAAGGATGGTTGTCAGCCCTTTGAATCGAATGTCCTTGAAATTCTCGTGAAATTTGGACGGAAATTGAAGACGATCATCATTTTGCAACGAAAATTATTGAAATCACAAATTATTTTCTTGTTTCAAAGGATTCTGAGTTTAATGGTGGTGAATGATGTGACACGGACACGACTCAAAGCGGGCGGTGACCTTGATATGAAAAAATTGGAGAGTGTGCCTCATGAAGGGGAAGTTCACGTGATTGAGGAGAGTTTTCTCAAGGTTTTGGAACAAATTCGCGATAAAAATCCAGAATTTATGAAGGAGCCGATCAATTTAAGCTCATTTTTAGTATAAAAAATAAAATTTATTGTTGTGATGACGTCACATTTTTCGATTTAATTGCAATTATATCAACATATCCCTTTGGTTTCGTCATGTGAATAAACAAGACCACCATACATCCATAGCATTCAATTGTGAATACTAAAAAAATATTTTTTTTTAATTTCGTTTTCAATTTAATTGACTTGAAAATGACTTACACCAAATCCCCAGCATAATTCCAAATTTCTCGTAATTTCCATAAATAAAGCCCTCAATTGTGCTTAAAAGGTACGTAAAGATCATGATAGGCCCATAATACAAATACGGGATCATAAAATACGGTTTTTGGTTCCAAACTGCCACAATGAGGCAAAATCCCGCAATCATACCAAAAAATCCAAAATTTGTCACAATAATCAGACTCAAATGTGAATTCAATTCCCGAAACATTTCCTCAAAATTATCCAAATCAAATTTTTCTTCCAATTGAGTCCATTTGAGGATGAATCCAGACACTTCATAGCCATGGATCAGAAAAGTGGTGATTGAGATGAGAAGGGCAGCGAATGGTAAATGGATGCAAAAGAAAAATTTCGAGAAAAATTTTATTAAAATGTCGGTAAATTTCATTTTTTTTATTGAAAAGATAATTTAAAAAATTGAGTTTTTTGAAAATTTTTAACATAAAATTCATTGATTTCTATGATAAATTTTTGTCGGTGAAGTTTTCTGCCGATTTTTTGTACACTGTTAAAGAATTTTGTGTAAAATTAGGGCGTCGATTTATGTTAATTTAATCGAAAAGAGGTTGGAAAAATAAAAATGAGACTCGTTTTATTTTTAAATTGCCGAAATTTTTCAAACTGGTGGATTTTTTAAAAATTTCAATTTTATCAAAAAAAAATCAACATGGCGCAATTTTTCAAAATGCCGGAATTTTTCAAAAATTATAAAAATTTAGAAAAATTTCCGCTATTTTGTAATGTTTTGAAAAAATTCCGGCATTTTTTTTTGAGAAAATCGGCCATGTAAAAATTAAACCAAAAAATTTGGAAAAACCGCACATTTTGGGCTTTTGACCGTTTTCAGGGTAATTTTTCCAAAAATTCTCTAGCAATGTAAAAGAAATCGAAAAAAAATCGGTAGAAACTTCACTGAGCTTTATGGAACTTTCTTATTACATAAAATAGTATAATTATGTGTCTTTTCTATCCATGTTCCGATGTCACTTGTCTTGATAGCGTCTAGAAAACGCCTTTTTGCTTCCTGTAAAACATCAAAAAAAAAAAAAAATCAAATGAAATATTTTCCTCTTAACTTGAATCGAAATTCTTACATTATACTCATTTGAGCTCATTTTTGCTGAATTGTAATCAGTTTTAATGTCACTTTCCTTTAAAAGTGCGCCAAAATTGACAAACTCATGCAGCAGCGCCCTCTTTGATAGCTGTGAAAATTGCTTATTCTCAGTTTTGCCATTTGTTGCATTTAAAATTTCAATTCCATATTTGCCGGGTGAGAACCAATTGCAGCTGTGAGCTATATTTGAAATGTTATTTGGGTTGGATGATTTTTGGGTCACTTCAAGGAGCTCGGGTTTATGTAGTGCGTAGGTTTCGGGAAGGGATTGCAATTGATTTTCAATTCGTGCATAAAGTGCACGTTCAAGATGAATTTTATCAAATTTATTTCCAATTATAATGGAAGTCAGATAAACTGGGTTAATATATTTAGCAAGGAGCCCTCCTTGAAGTCCAAGGACATTCCAGCGCATAATTTTAGCTGAGCATGACATTGAAACTGGATTTTTAACCTCATTTTCTTTAGATGCATCTTTAAGGACTGTTAACGACTCTTCACCTTTATATCGTAGCACTCCCTCGCGTATATCTGCAGGTGATCTATAATTGGCCTCAGAATGGGAATAAACCCGACCATCACCACATGGAGCTGTGCTGATATAAAGATGAAATGAAATCCCTTTTTTCAGCTTAAATCGATTATTATTTGCCTCATCTCGTATAAAAATCGAGCTTTTCGGACTTTGAATCGATTTCCGCAACTCATAAAACAAATATCGCATAAATCCACGACGAGCCAAAACTTCGGCATGTGAATCGATCAAAGTGTTGCCATTACCTTCAAATAATTTGTCATTTAGAAATTTTGATCCTGTTCCGAGTGAAACAAGTTCCGTTGTGTCTTGGCCCACTTTAACAATGCCCGCTATTACTTTGAATTCTCGATGAAAGTGATCAAATGACATGAATGAATTGAAAGTGTTGAGAATCAGCTCTTGAATTTGGTCAGGTGTTGAAATTTTACATGGAACTTCATCGAATAACGTTTTGAAGATGGTTTTAATTGTTTCGATTTTGTTGATGCCATAAAATGGAATTCCAATAATTGAAATTATAAAAATATTTTGATTGCTCATTGTAGAACAATGTTGATTGTTGAAGATGTCATTGAAACGAGTGAAGAAATCTTTTTTACGGGCGCCATTTTGATCTCCTGAAATAAAAGGGAATAAAATTTAGGACGTCAATTTTTGGTAAAATCGGTGATATTTTTGCGATTTTTGAAATTTTGGTGGTATTCCGTTAATTTTTGAAATTTCCTCGATTTTGCACGGTTTTAGAAAATACCTCTTTTTTTTGAAAAAAACGGTCATTTTGAAAAAACGGTCATTTTGAAAATTTCTCGTTTTCACCATTCCTCCAGAGAGAGAGGAAGAGAATGTGCGAGAGAGAGAGAGAGATTAATTTTTAATAATAGTTAACTGACTTTTAAATCGCATCATCCATCCAGGAAAATCTTTTGTAGATTTCAAAACTTTTGCCGCTTTTCGATTCGCTTCATCATATTTCGATATGTCAATTGAAGATGATTTATCGCTCTCTTTCTCCATAAGTTTTTTTTCAAGCTCATTTGCATCCAACATCTTTGGTCTCAATTTTGAATGTAATTCAATGCTTTGTGCCATTCCAACAACTTTCAATTCATTCGCAATCGAAATTAATCGATCATAGCTCGGTCTGCCCTGAAATTTAAAGGCAAAACTTTATTTCAAATCATTTTTTTTTAAATTTAACAATTTTTTACATCCTTAGCATTATCCGGTAATTTTCCATGATAAATGAAATTTAAAACCACGCGAATTTCCTTCTCAGTGTAGGCTGGCATCAATAAGACCAAATCCTTTTCCTGATTATTTTGAAATTTACTTAGGACACAATTGAAATACGAACTACAAGCACTTAAAATTATCTTGTGACTTTTGATTATGGTTCCATCGCATCCCATTAAACAGACATCACACTCAGTTTTCTTTTGCTCGAGGAATAATTTAACGATGTTTTTACAATTTTCACCATAGAAATCAAGATCAAGTTTTTGATTCATTTTGATTTTAGTTTTTGATTTTAATTGAATATTAAATGAAAAATGTAGCTTTGTAGATGAAGACGCAATATTGACTGAAAGAAGAATCGAAATATAAATCTGGTCAACGTTACAAAAGCAGATTATCAAATTACATTTAATATTTAAAAAAATAAACATTAAAAATGTTGAATTTGATTGTGAATGATGACCACGAGCGCATTTTCTTATATTATTCTAGCTTTTATTATTTTTTTACCGTTTTAAGCGGATTTCTGTCAAAATCGCCAATCATTTAAAAATTGGCAAGCGATTGCCAAGAAAAAAAAATCATTTTTCATTTTGGCACATTTGGCATTTAGCGAATTGAACTTTTGGCAAAATTGGCGCATTAGGCAAATTTGGTGCTTGGCAAATTTTGGCGCAATTGACGTTTGGCAAATTTGGCTAAAAATTTTCAAAAACTCAAAATTTTCAAAAAACTCGGAACTCTCAAAAATTTTAAAAAACTTAAAAATTTCAAAAAAAGTGACAATTTTCAATAAACTCAAAATTTTCAAAAAAAACTCGAAATTTTCAAAAAAACTCAAAAATTTCAAAAAAGCTCAAAATTTTCAAAAAACTCAAAATTCTCAAGTTCAAAAGTCAAATTCTCAAAATTTTCAAAAAACGTTAAATTTTTGACTGTTTGAGCTTTTTGAAAATTTTTATAACTTTTGGCAAATTTGGCGCAATTGGCGAAATGCGCTTGTATTTATTGATGAAGATCACGTTTCAATTTTTCTTTCATAGATTTTTTGAGTTTTCTTATAACGATGGACAGACGCCACGACTGCCCACAATAGTCGCATTTAGCAATTAAATGGTTTTTTTTAATGTATGATGTATCGAGATTTAATGCAATCTACATGCTTATATGCCAGCAAAAGGGACAAATATTGAATAAAAGCAATTCTTTGTTTATGTTTATTATGTAAAGTAATACAGTTGATATATAAATTTGTCACATCTTTTCTTAGATTATTGTTTATTTAAAAACAGTTTTTGATTTTGTCATGAATTGAAATTTGTAAATAGATGCTTCAAGACTTTTCAAGATTTCTTAGCTTTTTTAAAATTTAATGTCAAATATTTCTTCCAATACTGTTCGGATTTAATCCAATAATACAAGTTTTTACAATAACAATGTAATTTATTCCAAAATGATTTCTCCTGTAATTACAATCTTAATTTAATAATATTTTCTAAGGCCAAGATTTAATAAATTTACCTTGCGTTTAACAAAGAGCAATCATAGAACGGACTAGGTGAGCAAATTTAATGATGTGGAAGGTGAGTTAGCCTAAATTAAGTGTAAATTTATAACAATACACTTATAAAAATTATTCAGTATGCTTACAGTTAAGAATCTTGATGAATGAATATTTGTAAGTATGGCGTCACGAGCTCCTTTACAATTATGCCGGTATTTCAATGTAAATTATTTGTATGCCTGTATGACAAAACCATGTGAATGCATGTAAAGTTAAAGTTATGTTTTTTGCTCACCTCTAAAGTTATAAGAACTAATAAAATATAATCTTGGCCTTTCCTAGCTTTAATTATGTCTACAATTTTTTCTAAATAAAGAAAGATCAATTATTTCACTATTTTAAAGTAAATTTGTAAAAATATTCTAACTCACATAAAAATTCATGTGTTTTAAACTTGACTCTCAAATTACGACTGAATGTGAATTGTACTTATTGTACGTAATTGAACTTATTTACTAATACATATGAATAAATGTTAACCAGGGAAGTAGAGCTTCCATGATAATGTAGTTTTCTGAACAAATACTTTGCATGCAACAGCATTATTTGCCGTCTTTTTGCTTCCCTCACTCAAGAATGTTTGGCCGTGAATTTCAACTTTAGATTTTCCATTTTCTCTTTTGATTGGAGATACACCGAAAATACCACTTAAAACACCGTTCGGTATGACTGCGGAACCTTTAGATGTTGTTTTTTGAACAATTACTGAAAAAATACAAATAATTGTAAAAACTCATGAAATTTTGGTCGTAAAAGATCAAATCTTACTTTTTCCTTTCAATTTAAGAAGTTGCAAAGTATTTTCATCGATTTCACCTTTAAATTGTTCCGAGATTTTCTTTTTTTCCAATTTCTGTTTAAGGGATTTTGGGGGTTTTGCCGTTTTTTTGATAGAGTCTGAAATATTTTTGACCATAGAATCAAAATCGATATCAAATAATATTTTAAATGCCACTTTTGACGTTGTTTGTATCAGATTTTCTGAATGATATTGACTGATGAATCGATAATTGCCATACTTGATTTCAGCTCGATATTCATAGATTTGTTTTTTTTAACAGTATATTCAAAAGTGCTTCCTTGTTTAGAAAAAATACGATGTAAGGCATTTAGTGGCAGAACATTCGGTTCTTTTATAATTTTAAGAGTTTCCTCAATATAATCTTAAAAGAAAGAATTTTTTATGATTCATGTTTTAAATTTTATAAAAATGATTTACTTTTAACTCGTTGTTTGGCATTATCCTTAAGCGATTGCTGTACTTGTAACAATTTATGTTTAGGTTTTTGTATATGAGTATCAACACCATCAAAGAACGCAACAAGAGTTTCTGTTTCAATTTCGTCTGCCTTTTCATCTTCAAAATCCTTTCCTAAAGCCTGTTTCAATGCTTGGACTTTATACTTTTGAGCAAATTGAAATAAAGATGCCATATTCTAAAAAAATAAAAAAATTAAATTAATTATAATACATTTAAAAAAACGCTAATATTTGGAATGACGTCTAATGAAATGTGCTAACAAAAATTGTGAAATTCTTATTACTTTACCTTTTCATTATCAATTTTTCCGGTATACACAAAATCTTTAAAAGCTTTCAACGTTTCCCGACTGAAACCTTCAATTGGAAAAAACCACTTTTTCTCTGAATAACCATATCTCTTCTTAAACCAGTTCGCAAAATATTCACTATAAATTTCTAACGCTTCTTTGTGAAATGAAACATCATCGCTGTTGTAACTTGTATCAGAATCAGAAACTAAAACAACATCTTTTGGAACTTGATGCTCAAGTTTTTTCAACAATTCTATCGCATTTTTAACAAAATGGCTGTTTAAACATTGATTTTCTGTTGATTGACTCATTTTTATTACAAAAATTCCGTCTACATAGAACGAAAGCACGAACTCAACTGAAATGTGAAATTGTTTACAAGATAAAATTTCAATTATTAACCCTTTCCATAAATTGATACACAAAAATTTGCTTTTTCCGATATCATATCTTTGGCCCCTTAAGAATTTTTTTTAATGTTGTACAGAAAATATGATAGAAATCCTTCAAAGAATCTGTTTATTCAAGGAAAAATTGTCAGAAAATGGAATATGTACATTAAAAACGGAAAAAAATCGATGTTCCACTGATGGGACCCTGGAAAAGGAAGGGTTAACAAAAAGATTCGTTCGAAACACAAAACGTGCTGAGTAAACACTGTTTATTGTTGTTGAATTTTAACGCGCGCTTTATGCATTGTACAATTCCTTACAATTTACGTATGTGTATAGATAGCGGAATAATTTAAAATTTGTTTTATTTAGGTTTTGTTTAATATAATTTAAAATTTTTGTGACATCTCATTTTATATTGTACTGGAAATTTTGATTTCAAATCATTGCGACATTTTTTTAAATAAAATTAACTTTTGATCAAATCGTGTATTCATCCACTTAAGAGTGACACAAGTGGATCTGTCACTTTTATATCCATATATTGATTCGACGAAATATTTTTACGGGAAAAAATTGATTGTATCTTCATGGAAGAACAATCAATATCAAAAACTTCTTTTCCATTCACTTTAACGACTGCATATCCCTGGAACTCTTCAATGATATTTTTTCCTATAATAGAATGGAGAATATTTACTGGGAAAATTGGTTGACGTTTTGAAATTCTTTTGGACATGTATTCTGTTGAGATGAAAAATAAAATTATTTGCATGGTATAACAGTGCAGCAGGAAAAAAACTTACTTAGTCCTTTGAATCTCAAGGAAGCTAAAGTGTCAAAACTGATCTCATCCGAGTAGTTGAGAATCGGGGCTTTAATTCGGTTATTAACTGATGAAAACAGTAAAATGTCTTCAACAATTTCATTGAAATTTATATTAAATATCGTTTTTAATGCAACTTTTGATGTCACGGCCAAAATAATTTGGTTGTCATGTGCATATTTCGCTTGAAAACAAAATTTCCTCCATTTAATTTGGAAATAGTCAATGGAAGTACTTTCACAAATGTATTTTTCATTGAAAATGTATGACTCATTAGCCATTTTAAAGAGATATTTAAGAATATCTTGTGGCAGTATTGGAGTGTCAATGTGATCCTTAATAAAATCTTGAATAAAAGAAGGTTATTTGAGAAGGTGATATTGATTTAAAATCTCTTTCATTACCTTTTGCATGTTCTTGATAGGTTTCCTTCTCATCGTCACTCAATTCTTGATGATTTTTAGGTTTTTTTATTTGAATCTCAATGCCATCTTGAATGAGAAATTCGATTTTAAAATTATCATCTGTGTCGTCTTCATCGTCACTCCAAATCAATTCATCCTCAAAACTAAGTCGAAGAGCCTTTTCCAATGCATGAACTTTGTATTTTTGTGCAAATTCAAATAACGATGTGATATTCTTAGAAAAAATATAAAATAACTTTGAAATATAGTTAAACATATTTCATAACTTACCTTTTTATGGTCAATTTCCCCGGTATACACAAAATTTCTAAAAGCATTCAATGTTTCTCCATTAAATCCATCAATTGGAATAAACCACTGTTTCTTTTCACTTGAGTTGTCAAAACAACGGTAGTGGAACAAAAATAAATTATTGAAATATTCACTAAAAATTTCTAACGCCTCTCTATGGAACGAGACATGCTCGTCACATAAATGATAATCAGCCACTAAAATGACATCTTTTGGTATTTTATTTTCAAATTTTTTCAACAATTCAATTGCATTTTTAACGAAATGTTTGTTAAATGATGGATTTTCTGCAGATTGACTCATTTTTATTACGAAATTTCAGACTAAATCCCATGAAGGCACAAACCCAAATTTGATATGAAATTGAACACATGATAAAATTTCGATTATTAACCCTTTCGGAGTTGGAGTGCGACGATAATTTCATACAAATTTTATCAATGAAACATTCGCAATGCAATGGTTAAAGATAGTAAAGTTGAAAAAAATTCACTTTATCGGTTCTTGGAAAAAAATTGATAAAATTAAAAGTTAATATGATTAGATAGACAAAGTAAGTATGATAAGCGTTAATTTTTTATTAATCTGTCATATTTTTATGTTTAAGTTCAAGACCAAGACTTACCCTTTCGAAATGATTTGCGATCAAATTTAAATTAAACTGCATTAATTTAACAATCTCATTTCATTTATTTATTATTTAATTAAATTTATATAATTATTTTATTTTTTTTTCTCACAAATTTAATTCGCATTTAATTTTCTTCATTTTTAATTTTAATCAATTTTATTCCTAATTTTACATTTTTTTTATTATGAATTTTCAGAAAATACATCATTTAATCATTTTTTTCAATTTTAAATTGAATAAAAGAAAAAAAAACATTTATTGATTCGTTTAAATGTTAATTTTTTTTTCATTTCATTAAATTTATCTCTATCTAAATTTACTTCTATGAATTTTAATGATGATATTAATTTTATTTTATTTTTATTTTCATATTAAATTATTTCGTTTTTTTTTTGAATTTTTTTTAAATTTATTTCTTCTAACATCGTTTCATTCTGTTTCTAATGACATTCAATTCAAGTACCTTAAAAGAAATTTTGTTGAAAGTAAAAATTTAATTACAAAAATTTCATACAAAATAATTTCTGAATTGAGAGTTATATTAAATTTTTTGTTAACTTTAAAGTGAATTTAAAAAGATTTTCGATTTTTATGAAAAAAGTCAGATTTTTTTGGTCGATTTTTGATTATTTTGATATTTAATATTTTACTTTAAAACTGAAAAAATTCAAATTGAAAATTTTGTGACATCTTAATTTTGACATAACGTTGACAGGTCATTTGACAGTTACGTGAGTTGACGATAACTGTGTGAATTTTTGCAAATGTCAAATCACCCGTCAAAGTTCTGTCAATATGTTATTAGAGTCTATAGGCCAGCAGATAAAAGTCTGACAATCACTCTTTACGTACAAATAATTTTACGTATGTGTATCTATATAAAATGAACTGTCAAATTTTACCTGCTTACCATATAAATAAATGGAATGAATTAACATGTCATAAGTGTCTTTGGATGGTTTTTTTTTCCGAATTTGTATCCTATTTTCGGGGAAAAGTCATCAAACTTAAACCCTGGTGTTAGTTAACTAAATAGTTAGTTACTTAAATGGTCAATTTAAAACGGTTTCTACTCAAGACTTGAAAGTTAAAGTTAGATTAAGTCTAAAACTATTCTATTTGAGTATCTAGGACAGTAGATAAATATTGACCGACTTTTGACAGTTAATGTCAAAACGAGAAATGTCAAATGTCATCACTTATTTCCATATTCATGGGAAACAAGTCATCCAAACAATTTGATTTGACAGTTGACATTTCAAATTCAGAAATTTTTGAAGTTTCTCTAAAAAAGGAGTCAAACAGTTTCCTGTCAAAAATTTCATCTGTCAAATTTTATCTGTTTGCCTCGTAATTCAATTTTTTTAACTTTAAAGTAGAGAAATTTGGAATTATGTTATATTAGAAATTTAGATTATATAAAGTTAGTAGTAGTAGGTAATAGATTTTTTTTTCTAAGTATTGTAAGATATATTTTGATTTAAAGTATTTTTAAAGCATTCATTTTTCTTTTTAAATTTAATATTAGCTAATAATCTTCCATTTATATTTAATTTTTCTTTAAATAGATTTTTTTTTTTCATAAGAGTGGTTCTAACAACAAATTCCTAAGCCATAGGAAACATTGATCTATTCAATTTTCTGATGCTTCAATGTTAAATTTTTCACTTTTTTAATTCTCAATTAATTTCTTAAAAACCAAAACATTCGAGTATGCACTTTTAATGATATCCGCATACCGTTTAAGGGTCAATTTGTCAAAACCCCCGGCCAAGATGCCATTTTGAATTTTATCACAATTCATTGAAATCAAAATAAGTTTCTGGTCTTTCAAGGCAAAGTCATACCATGACACGTTATAGAATTCCATTGAAATTTCATCGAATTTATCCAAAAGTTTTTCATTTATGTAACAGATTCCAGTGAAAAAGAATGAAACTAAAACACAATACACACCTAAAACGTTATGTTTTTGGAGGAGGGCCAAACCACTTAAGAGTAAATATAAAAATGATGCGAATTCATGTAACAGGAAAAAGTTTTCATATAACTTGGAGCACATGGAAATTTTTTCATTGACATCGATTAAAAGGTCAGAGATTATTTTGATCCATTTCTGTACTGATAATTTTTTGACAGATGGTTCCCAGCCAACAAGAGCAGGTAATTTTTGTTCTTCATCCATTTTGATTATCGCTTGTCTTACAATTTCCAGGAGGGTCAAAAAGTAGTTATTTAAACAAAAATACAAATAAAAAATGTAGGCTAACAAAGACGTGTAAGTGACAGCAGAAATCATTTGCAAAAAAACATTAACACTAAAAGCTAACCAAGTTTCCTGATTTTCAAAAGGTAAAACAACACTCACAAACAATTTAAATTTCGGATAGATGGTGTCAGGCAAAATAAATCCAATCAAAGAAATACCAAATGTTGTCATCAAACTTGTTATAAATGCAAATTTTCTAATTCCTTGCAATTTTATCGCCCGTTCATGTGCCACACCTAAATATTTGATTCCCATCTCACGGATGACGGGATGAAATTTCGTCTCCTCCTTCAAATAATTTTTTATTTTTTTTCAGTAACATGATCCAGTAATTATTTGCTCCAGAACAAAACACAAAAGATCCACATAACAGTATCAAAAATAAGTCATACTTGAATATGAGGAGTGTTGATGCACACAATATTAAACATACAACATTTTGAAGGGGTATAATTAGCTTTAAACATTTTCGCTTTAATGGTGAGATATTTTGATTTAACACCAAAACTCCGGTTACCCGATCTAAGGTTGTTATGAACTTTAAAATGTCATTGAAATTTGTACTTGTTTTGAAACCGTACATTTTCTATTGAGAACGAATTTGAAATCAACTTTATAACAAGGATGGCTTGAACCGAATAAAGGTAAAAGTTTGAATTGGATTCTAAGTGGAAAAGTATTGAAATGCTCTGATTATTTCTTTAATGAGTGGATTATTTATTTACAATAACGATAATTTCCTTTTTCTTATTTTCAGAGACTCACAACTTGTGAAGACTTTTATTGCACTTGAATATTGTGAGGCAATTGAAACTAAGACACGTCCCTGATTAGAAAAGGAAATGCATAAATGTTGCAATTAAATATTGATGTGAGAAAACAGGTAAGTTCACTTTTTTAATTTAATTACTTTAATTGAAAACGATTAATTTCACTTTTTTTCAAGACTTAACAAAGTATATGGTTTTCATTTAGTTTTGCCCATAAAATGACGTCAACTCTAGTTACAGAGCTATATTTAAAAGTACAATAGGATGATAGTATTAAAATTTGAGGACCAAGACTTAGAAGAAACTTAGATTACTTAGACTTAGATTGGCAAAGCATTTGAAAAGCACAAAGAGTATTTGCCCAATTGAGGACTATTAGGCGCTTATATCAATACAGTCTTAAGCTCAAGCTTCGCTTCTTTAACTCGAACGTCAAATGATTCCTTTTTTATTTCTGAAAAACTTCGTTATTGCCAGGGACGTGACATTATAAATTAAAAGTGTTTGTTAACAGATGCCTCAGAAGAATCCTCAGAATATTTTGGCCTACCATGGAATCGTCAGAAACACTTAAGTTCAGGTAAGTATATTTGAATAAAAAATTTGTGCCTCTCTTAAATGGAGAGAGTTACTCTGAGACAAAACCTATACTCAAATTTACATACATTTAAATAGCTCAGATGCATTAAATGCTTCTTATGTTGAGATATCACTAAATTTTGAAGTAGAGCACTCAACGTAATACCTGGTTCCAACTGATGTCCAACTGGTTTTGGGTTGAGAGTGAAAAGATATACAAAGTCTATCAATCTTGACTTATTGAATCGATTAGGATACTGTGAATTTTGGCCTTGACTTAGTTTATTGAAGGTTTAGCAGTCAGACGCTGACTTCGAAAGTTACTAGAAAAGTCCTTGAATTTTAAGAGCTTATTCTGTCATCCCAAGCAGTCACTACCTTTAATTAGCCTTTAACTCAAATTAAGTAGACGAAAAATGGCACATTTAAAACGAATGATTTGGCCGAAGAGGGCGTTGAACTGCCAATCTTTAGATTAACAGTCCAACACACCACATTGAACTTCACCGTACAATCGCCTTAACGTATACATAGTTTAATTTTAATTTGAAATTAAAGTCAAAATTTAACATTCAAGCATCAGAATTTCCAAAAAGTTATCAGTTATTTTTGTTTCTAATTTTGTTTTATAAAACATCAACATTAATATTCTTCATTTTATTTTTTTAAATGTATTTGTAAACTTTAACAGTTTTTCTTCTTCTATATTCTTCAAAAATATGTTTGATACAAACTTCATATTTATATTTTTATTAATATATATTTTTTCAAGGATTTTAATACACATTTATTTAGGATAAAATTAAATATATATTTATTTTTTTCTGTAGTTTAAAGTTAAAGCTATTTAGTTATAGTTTTTAATTCATGTTTATTATTATTCGGTCCTATTGCGTGCAGTTTTTAACGGTTTAAGCGTATAAGAGAAAAATTGAATTTAAAATGAAACTTTAATCATAAAATTAAATTAATTTCGAAAAAAATGTTAAAAAATTAAAAAATGAAAAATAAAATTACCGTCATTTCAATTCATTTTAATTTTAGATTGAAATTTAACGGCCTTTGATTAATCTCTCACAATAACTTTTTTTACTTTTCATCGCAATTTTATATTCTATTACATCATAATTATGTTTAAATTTTATTTCTATCAAACATTTATTATTATTTTTTTGCTATAAACATATTTTTTTAAAATAATTTAGAACTTGACATTTATAAATGTTTTTTTTTTTTAATTTTAATTTACACCATTTTCTTTTTTTTTTGTATTAAAAATTTTAATTTTTTCAAAAAATATTTATCCAAAAAGTTAAATTTTTATAATGAAAATTTTTTCATAAATTTGATCGACTCTAATTTTTTGTTATTTTTCTCCATATTACATTTTTTTTAAAAAAATTAACTGTTTTTTATTCACGACAAGTAAAAAAATTTTAAATTTAGTTATCATTGATTACATTTTCAAAAAAACTAGCTTTTTTTATTACCGTAAAAGTTCATTTTTTTACACATTTTCTATGATTTTAATACACGTTTTATTCGTCTCTCACATTATCACAATTATAAAAAAACATTTGAAGAAATTCTAATTTGACAACAATTTTTATTATTATTATTTTAACATTTATCGAAATTTTTTATAGATTTTAATTTTAATTTAAATTTTAACAACATCGTATTTTATTTCATTTCAATTTAATTTTATTTTCACCTATTTTAAATTTAAATGCATTTTTTTTTTATTAAATTTTTATGTAATTTGTACAAAAATTATATTCATTTAATTTTACACATAAGCTTTAACATTTAACTATTGTATTATTTTTTTTTTAACTTTTATTAGGCATTTTTTTTATTTTATTATTTTAATTTAAATTTATTTTTTGTCTATTTTTTTATTTAAGTGTAATATTATCATGACGTTTCTTTAAATTAAAATGAAAAAAGGATAGTTAAATGAATGTGGGAAAATTTATATTTCATTTTTTTTAATTGAATTTTATTCGATGGATATCATTAAATTTAATGTTAAATTGTAACATTTTTCTATTTTTTTTTTTAATGAATATTATTTTTATTTTTAACACCATTTTTTGTTAAAGGTTAATTTGGATAATAATTTTTTAATATATTTTTGGTTCTCTAAGAAAATTTGAATCACTTTGAGCTTTTATGAGCTGTATTTTTTTTCTTTTAAATTTAAAACTAAAATTTGATAAGATAATGATAAAAATAAGTTTTGTGACCTTGAATGGGTAATTTCAAAAAAAAAAAGTCTCTCAAATTCGATTTTAATACCATTAATCGTCTTTCTGTGGATATTAAAAAAAAAAATATTAAAAGAAAATGGAATGAAGAACAAAACATATTATTAATAGGAAAAAAAATGTTATATAAAACTAGTAAGGAAGCTCTAATAGATAGATATCATGATATGAAGAAGCCTGAACAAGAAAATATATGGTAAGTAACTTTATAAAATTTTAAATTTATATTCAAAATACATGCATTTAATAAAATGTTAAATTAAAATAAGAAAAAATAACTCATTGATTACCAGTAGGACGTAAAGTCATATCTAAGAGGAAGAGCTACATATCAGAGACCTGTGTTATGAAGATTGAACATGAACTGTTGCAAACCAAGAGATTGACTGAAAAACTTAAGTTCAGGTAAGTATATTTGAATAAAAATTTTGTGCTTCTCTGAAATGGAGAGAGTTACTCTGAGACAAAACCCATCACTTAAATTTACACACATTTAAATAGCCCAGATTCATTAAATGCGAGCCAAGTTGAGATATCACTAAATTGCTATCTGATAAAGATTTGGAGTAATTTCGTTTAGAACCAATAAGGATCAATTTGAGCTTCTATGGTTCATTAGCATGATTCCTTCTATTCTTCTATAGGCTAAAACAACATCTCCATTCTAAACTCTGACCAACAAAACCAAGTTTGTAATCTACAAGACACTCAAAGGCCATGAGCATTATACGGGACAGGAACCTGGCCATCCACCTAAGCAATCGTAAAGATAAACAGATTAATATTGGACAAGAATTTAACACAAATGGACGCTAGCCAAGGCTCAGCAACTCTGTTCTGAAATAATCCAGACAGCCGTTGAGGTGTTTACTGACGTTAATCAAGATAGATCAATAACGTCCATTCGTATCTGAGTACGTTAAAAGTGCAAAGTTTTTGACCACTGCATGCTAAGGGTGTCATGAGATTGAAACTCTGATTGGACACAAAAAGCCTTATGGACCCAAAGTTTTCTCTATTTGACCAAGATTCCTCTCGTTTACTGTAAAGCTCTATTTTGACGTATTTTCATATTTTCGACGACATATTTTTGACCACTTAGGTAAGGTAAGGCGGAACACAATCATGGTATCAATGAGCTCTATTTGTGGTCTTGACCAGGAAAGCAGATTTTTTGTGGTCGTTGGCAATCAATGAGTTAAAAGTACTTATAAAATTAAATGAAGACAAAAACTCACCTTCAAATAAAAATAAAAATAAAATCAGGATATAAAAGGATTTTAAAGAAACTTAAGTAAGAATAAAAATAAAACAAAATAAAGATAATTCAGATAATAATCTTAATTCAGTCAATAAATATTTAAATTTATTATCATTTATTCAGCTTTTTGACTTTAAACTTAATCAATTTTGATTTGAATTTCGAATTAGTTATAATAAAAAATAAATTATTATCGTCGCAGCACTAAATTCTTGTGCGCCTTTTCGTGTGCGCACTTATTTTCTATGCGCCTATATGTATATCACAAAGCGGCGCACTAGAATTTCGTGCTGGGATGACAATAGTAAAATAAAATATAATATAATTAAAATTAATTACAACTTATAAACTTTCATATCAAATCAGTATTATCTTAAATAAATTGAAATTTTTAAACAAAACAGGTCGAAAAAGTGAATTTTAAAATATTTTGATTTTCTTTAACTGGCAAAGTCCATAAAACAGAATTCACTTTGACGTTGACTGTCAAGTAAAATCCAATCCCATAGGCTTTGCTAAATTTAATTTTTTTTAAAGGTTTAACATTTTAAAGATTTTATTTTTTAAAAGTTCATCAAGGTACGTTTAAGCGTTTCAAGTAATAATTGTTCATTATCATAAGACATGTCAACTTAAGTAAGCGTTTACTTGTAATTAATGCTTAATTATGGTAATAATTGTAATAAGTAATTTCATAAAAAAAATATATATTTCTATAAATTTAATGTTGAAGCATTTTATATTTTCTTTCATTGTCTTGATTTTTTTTGAAAACATATTTCGAAAGAATTTTAAATTAAATTAAAATTAAATATTTTTTAACAATTTTAATCATAATACTAATTGGATAAATATAATTTTTTCTTTACAATAATTTAAGTTAAATTTTAATTAAATTTAAATAAAAATAATTTTAATAATCATAATTTTTTCATGCAGTGACTTCTTGCAAAAGACCGGCTAATGCTAAATTTAAGTGTAATTTTTTATTGCATTTTTAATTAGAAGCTTAAATTTTTACTTAACATGAATAATTTCTTATAATGAAAGTACGAATCGAGAGTAATCGTGACGATTTCAAGTCAAGTGAAAGCAGTTTTTGTGAAGGTACGAGAAAAAAAATTACATTTTAAATAGTTTACTTTGAATTTAGTATGATTTTAATCGATCAAAGCGCCATTTATGTTAAATTTCAATGCAAAACGAACTTTTTCCTTTCAAATTAAAAAAAATCCTGAATCTTGTGATTTTCTTATGAATTGTATCAGCCTTTTTCTAATAATAAAATATATATAATTTTTCATTTTTCTTTCAATTTTTAACTAAACTTGTCATCCACAAATAAAGAAAATAATAAATTTCATTTTATTTCATTTCAATGGAAGAAAATTTAACGATACGATTTCATTTTACCATTTTACTTTAATTAGTGATAAGGACTCAGTTTTATATAAAAGTAAAAATAAAGGAAAAGGTAAAAATGAGACGATAATTGGAAAATAATTCATTGAAAAATATATATGAAATGGAATCAAATGAAGCGACAAAAATTTTAATTATTATGTTGAACTTATTGTTGATTCATGTGGAAAATATAATTTTGAAATAATTGTTTTGTGTCATTTACAATTAAAGATTATTAATTAAAGATAAGAAGTTTTATTTGCTTCAAGGCTTTGTTTTTGTGTGTATTGTTTGGAATTTGATTGAACTTAATTAATTTTAAGTTGAACTGACAAATTGGGTAAAGGTAAAATAATGAAAATTATGAAAAGGAAGATCACGTGAAGTAAAGTCGAGTCAAATGAGCGATATGACTGCTTCAGGGAGGTTTAAGACCAAGGAAACAACCGCTGATAAGAGTAATAATTGGGCAAAATCCATTTCGCTTAAAATGATGCATTAGTTTCCCATTAAAATCACTCTCTAATGCATAAAATTTTAATTATCTCTCTTACAGTAGAACTGTGTCTAGACATGTCGATATCACATCATAATCGTTATCATTTTGCATTATTTTCCATCAAATTTACTTTGGTAAGTTCCATTGAGACATGGAAATCGTGTATGCAATTTCTGATAATGCCACGATATGCCATGAGATAAATGTGGAAATTTAAATTCAAAACTTTATTGAGTGTAAAATTAATTTACATTTCACAATTTAACAAACATGGTCATACCATATTTGAGTCATTTTATCATGGCTTTATCTTAATGGATATTGTTTTTTTTTGTTATCAGCTGAAATTGAATTGAACAATTTATGATTTTTTTTTTGTAAAATACCAGGCGTCTCCATTAATTCAAGTAAAGTATCAAGGAAATTTTAATTATTAATTTTAATTAAGACGATTTCAACGTTAAATAGACCGTTTCATTTCCTTTTAAAATGTAAGGAAATGCCTCATAAATTATTAAAAAAAAATTCACTTGAATTGAAAGTGGGGGAAAAATTGAATTAAGTTGATAAAGTAAAATATTTGCAAAGGAAAATCCATTCAATGCTTTCCATGTTTTTTGCCAGATTATCTGAATACGAGTCAGTGTAA
This sequence comes from Culicoides sonorensis, assembly GCA_900002565.1. Taxonomy (NCBI): domain Eukaryota; kingdom Metazoa; phylum Arthropoda; class Insecta; order Diptera; family Ceratopogonidae; genus Culicoides; species Culicoides sonorensis. The sequence goes on along the minus strand of LN483556.1, from coordinate 167,636 downwards.
TATAAAAAAATGGAATAAAAAGAGTAAAAGCTTAATTAGAGTTCTAAGAAAATGTAAAAATACTCATTAAAGAGTAATTAAGTAGGAATTTTTTATATCAAGATATTTTTTTTGTATTTTATTCATTTAACAGTAAAAATAATGAAAAAAGGCCTTAAAAAACGTTTCTTGTAAAAACAAGTCATTAATTGAATTTAACATGATGGTACCCTGCATTAATGGGTCGTTTAAATTCCTTGTTCACTGTTAAAATTTCTCTGACAATCCCACGCATTTATCTTTTTTTTTACCCTTGTTTGTCTGCTGTTGTCTTATTTTCATTTAATAATATGATTTTTTTTTCTTGAAAAGTAACGAAAAAGGTATTTTGAATGAATTTCAAGTTGAAATAAGCTTTAAGGGTCATTTTCACTGTCCTGAGGATTTCTGCAGATATCTATCGTTGATTGGTACAAATATCACCCTAGACGATTAAGTCGATGCTAAATATTTGCATATCTACAATTATGGAGGTAAAAGAGAATTAAAGGATATAAAAGACAAGCTCTATTAAAACAAGGATTTTCCGAAGACGAAATAATTAAAAATTGCAATACCGAATTCCAGTGCAGTCAAAGGAGATGAGGGACTCAAAAAAGTAGACAAAAAGCAAGGCGATCCCAAAGTCTTGGTCCAGTCGAACAATCAAAAAGTCAAAATCGGAGTCAAACAGTTCGTCAAAATCCTAGTTAAGTTCCAAATAGTGACAAGGTGATACCTCAATGCGTGCCAAGTCAGATTCATGGGACCAATTTGCGTCCAAGAGTTAGGCTATAAAATAAGTGTGGGAGAGTGTAACATCGGCATAAATACTGAATGTAAATACACCAGTCTATTCAGTCTAGTCGTTACAACTGTGTGTAAAAAGTCTCTTGAAAATTGAGCCTGAAAAAGAGAAAAAGGAATTCAAAATCGATTCTTTCTTTAGAAAGGACTTGAAAGACCTTGAAATGACCTATAAATTATCTAAAGAGGCATTGAAAATTTTTAAGGGTCAAATTTTAAGTAATTTTTTTCTGTCTAAGGAAATTGAATAAACTTCAATTGATATAGGCTGATAATGAGAGACATAAAGACATTGAAATAGAGAGAGAGAGAAATTTTGCCACTCTCAATTCAATTTCAAATGAAATGCACTCGCATTAACATTTTCATGGATACGCTTTCAATTTTTTTTGTTGAAATTTTTCAGTATTAACATTGTTAAAGAAAATTATTGCCAATTTCGTTCAAGATAAAAAGATAAGCAAACACAAACAAAAACTCGTTTTTTCTCCTCTTCCATTTCATCTAAAATAGCCTTTAAAAGACCATTCTCGCTAAATTGAACGAATCGAATAGTAACGGACATGTTAAATCGGTTAAAATAATCACAATTTATGCCTTTTTTTTCTTTTTTTAAAAAAAGATTCCATAAAAATTACATTAAAATTTTGAAGAAAGGAAATGCTCAGTTGATCAGAAAATAATGGATGTTTGTTCTCTTTTGCCTTTAAAATTGTTTTTAACCCTTGTTTTGTTCTTTTAATTGGTATTTTTATTATAATTATTAAAGTGATCATTAATTGATGCTATTTTTTTTAAGGATTAAAATTAATAAGACGTTGATTGGTCTTAAAAATGTTCTTTTTTAAATGTAAGAGTAAGGAAGGGCGACGTAAACGTGAACGACTTACCAGCTTCATCTGTTTATGAATTTTTATCACTTCAATTGATTCCATTTCAAACTTTTCCTTTTCAAGGTGCAACGTTATCTAGTCATTTTTTTCTATTTTCATTCAATTTCTATTAAAATTCTTTTCATTTCCTACTTTTTTTCCTATCTTTCTATATATTTAATTGATTTTAATGATGTGTGAATTCTCTACAACTTCAATGAAGCTCGATAAGGTATCCTTATGATGATGATGGTTCAAAAAACTATTCAATGAAATCTACTCTCAAAAAATATGGAATTTGAAATAAAAATATTTTGTCTTAACTTTCCTAATCCTAGTAATAATTAACCCGTTTTTAACTTTTCATTACGATTCCTACACATTTTTACAATGAATTTTAAATTAAAAATAAGACTATTGCATTGAAATTCCCAAGTCAACAAGAAATGTAGCCCTTTTTCGGGATTGTATACCACGCTTTAACTCGTACCAACACCGGACTACTCTCACTTTGACTACTCGCATTACTACGACACGGACTATTTGGCGAATTGCCATTTAAATTGACAATACAACAAGTATCCGGATTGCTAGGTGTTGTAATAAAATTATGTTTGGATGGAGAAGCGGATGATCGTCGTCTGTATCGTTGATTACTTCGATATTGTTGTTGTTGTGATGTTGTGGCTGCCAAATGTTTTGTGGTATGTGATTGCGATGATGTCGATGATGGATAATGATAATGTTGTGGTGGTGGTTGAATGGCACAATTTGTACCAACACTACTACAACAAACACCTGTTGATGTTGTATTGCAACTACTACTTACGTGTGACGAACAACTGGCACTATGATGATATTTTGGTTGATTATTTGACGTTGGACAACTGCATCGTGTTGTCATTTCAATTGATTCAGGGTATCGACTTTTTGAATCATCCCACGATCTAACAGACTTTTTACTTTTCATACTACAATTATTATTATTATTATTATTACTAGGAATTCCATCATCATTGATAAATTTCACTTGTTGCTGATGATGATGATGAATTTGATGGCTACTTGATGGATTTTCTGATAAATTATTACTATTATTTGGTTTCTTCTTATTCCTATTTATATTTTTACTTCTATTTGGTTGACTGGATTTTGATGTACTTGGATTGCCGGTCTCTGCGCTTTCTGGTCAAATCATTGAATCAAAGACGGCCATGGAAGCTGATATATTGTGGTCACGTCGACAACACTCCAGGAATTCTTCCCGTGTCACTACACCGTCTTTGTTTGAATCCATTTTCTGTTTAAATGAAAAAAAAATGTATTAGTTTCAGTATCACGATAAGTAAAATTCTTTGAATTTTGACCTAATTTTATGATTCAAGTCAATTTTGTGCAAAATCCTCATCATTAAATATGAATAACGCACGTAAGCAGTACCTCATAAATGGAATTATTGAGACCACATTAAAAAAATAACATTTTATGAGGAAAATCCTCAAATAAAATCCACTCTTCAATATTCACATGATAACGTACGTGTGACATGAGACGAGTAAACAGTTAAATATTCATTCAATAACACACACAAATACACACATTTCCTTGAATTTTCCTTTTAACGTTTCATTTCATTTCATATGAGACTTTTAATGGCGCTGTTCATTCATTACATCGTCGATTTTTATTTAATGATGAAATTTAATTGATAAAATTAAAAATTTTGAATTTCATGGAGCTTTTAAGGTCATAAAGCACCTTCGATTGGCTCTGAGCAGGGTTTGGCTTGAAATACCTTGAATTTTTTTGACTCTTATAAGAACCAATCAAAGGACCTTCATGACCTTGAAAGATCCACATTTTCATCGAATTTAACATTTTAAAGGAAATTTCATTTCAATTTCATTGAAATCCATAATGAACGACGCCCTTAATACAAAAATAACATTAGAATTAGAACAAAATCATAATAATAATGACAAATTCATGTGAAATATTGAGACATGGAAAATATGACATATAAAGGTTTTGAATGATAAATGAGTTGTGTGTGTGTCAAAACAAGTGAAAGTAAATCAAATTTAAAGGAGAAGAAGAAAAAAAATATGCGACGAATAAAAGTTTAATGTAATATGAAATGGAAAATAAATTTAAAAAAAAATAAAATACAATGAATATGAATATTGATCAATAATTTGTAAAAAAATCGTGAAAATGTGAGGAAAATCAAAGAAAAAATATGAAATTAGGTCACTGGAACATGTGATTAAAGGAGTGGATTCGATTTTCATTGAAATTTATGATTCAAATGAAAATATTTTCTTTATTTGTTAAGATTTGAATCAAAATATTATCTTAAAACTGATGAAAATCTTTTAACTTATGTTATTTTAAAGTTTCTTTGTTTTCGTTTTTCTTATGATTAAAATAAAATTATCTCTTGTTGTTTTTTGATGCTCTTAAAGGCATTTCACTTTATCTGTATAAGTGGATCAACTCACTTCATTAAAATAATTCTGATTAAGTCAAGTATGAAAAAGTTTTTGAAAGTTAAATTTGTGAAAGAAACCGCGATGTTTCAAGTTTCTGTCAAGTGAATCATGTTTTTGAAAGACGAAATTGTTTTAATTGTGATTTTGTTTTAAATGTTATGAATTCTGGTGATTTTCAAGTCAAAATACGCTTTTAAGCACTTTTAATTTAAGGTCGGTATTTAAAAAAAACATCAGTTTCATATTTCGTCTCGTTGCTCGAATCAGGTGCTGGCTCGTTTTTCGAATTTGGCCCTGGCTCGTTTTTTGAATTTGGCCCTAGCTCGTTTTTCGAATTTGGTGCTGGCTCGTTTTTCGAATTTGGCCCTGGCTCGTTTTTCGAATTTGGTACTGGCTCGTTTTTTGAATCAGGTCGTGCCTCGTTTTTCGAATT